>CAUYON010101645.1:0-38055 GCA_963573935.1 Arctocebus calabarensis | reverse complement strand
AAGTTAAGAACATTTACAGTATTAATAGATACTGCCACATTGCTCTCCAAAAAGGTTGCAACAGATACACTCCCACAAACTGCCTATGAAAAATTCCTGCTTCTTGGAGGGAGGATGGGTGGAGGGAGGGTTATTGGTGGGATCACACTTACGGTGCATCTTACAAGGGTACAAGTGAAAATTTCTAAACGTAGAATATAAATGTCTTCATATAGTGATTAAAAGGCCATGAAGACTATGTTAAATAGTTCAATGAAAATATTTCAGATTGTATATGAAGTCAGCACATTGTGCCCCATGATTGCACCAATGTACACAATTATGATTTAATAAAAAGAAAAAGAAAAAGAAAAGAAAAATTCCTCTTTCTTACACTCTTAACCAGAACTATAAGAGCAACTGTTTTGGTCTTGGCTATAATAAAAAGGGGGAAAAAAGGATATCAGGTAGATTATTCTAATTTGCATTTATCTAATTAAGGGTTAGACTGTTAGATTGAATATCTCTTCAAGTATTTATTGTAGTCCTTTCTTGGGTAGTTTCTTTTTATATCTCTGCAGCCTGTTTTTTTAATTGGGCTTTTTTTTTCTTACTGATTTTTAGAAGCTCTTGATTTATGAAGGAGATTAGCTCCATAGTACATAATCAAGAGCTGCTTGGGAAGAACTTTAAGAAGCTTCTGGGTAATTCTTTGTAAAGACGTTAGCTACTTTTAAACAAGAAAAAAATAAATCGAAAGCCCTCTCTTAAGTTCTAAATAGGAACAAAGCAGACAGGCAATCACTGCAAGGGAAGGATGTAACACGAATATTTTTGTGTGGGCCAGGCTGCAGTGGCTCACACCTATAATCCCAACACTCTGGGAGACCGAGGTGGGTGGATTGCCTGAGCTCAGGACTTTGAGACTAGCCTGAGCAAGAGTGAGACCCCCTCTCTAAAAATAGTAGGGCTTTGGGTGGTGCCTGTGGCTCAAAGGAGTAGGGTGCTGGCCTCATATGCTGGAGGTGGTGGGTTCAAACCCAGCCTTGGCCAAAAAAAAAAACCTGCAAAAAAAAAAATAGTAGGGCTTTGTGGTGGGCCCCTGTAGTCCCAGCTACTTGGGAAGCTGAGGCAAGACGATCACTTGAGTCTAAGAGTTTGAGGTTGCTGTGAGCTATGACACCTTTGTTCTCTACCGAAGGTGACGAAGTGAGACTCTCTCTCAAAAAAAAGAGAGAATGTTTCTGTGGTTTAACATGACTGCTCCAAGTCATATATTTCTTCGTGTGCTACACCAAAGCCTTTTGAAAGAATCAAGAAAATCTGTGGAGGCATTAGAAGCCTCCAAGGAGGATAAATTCCTTTTCCCCAGTTCCTTCCCTTTTGAGTTTTATTATTTTTAGAACCTCTTTTGTGGATTGCGATGATTGTGGAAGTGGCAGGAAACAGTCTTAAAAGCTCTAAAGGGGCGGGCATCAGGAGTAGAACCTGAATGGAGCCAATAACAGGTTTCAGTGTCCATGGGTTGGGGGTAAAGGGGGAGGGTCGACTCTAACACCGGGCATAGCTATACATGGAAACCCTTCCTGTGCCAGACAGCCCTGAGGGCAAGGAGTGGGAGCCAGCAGGTGGCAAACTGAGGAGCCTTTCCTTACCTGGGCTCTGAAGGTGACAGCCACCACGGTGCTGCTTGGATTGAAGTCATCCTTCCTGGATGGCTCAGTCCTTCTAGAGCTGCGGACCTTAGGGCACAGTGCACCAGGGGGCTCAGGTGTGACAACTTCGCTGCTGCCGTTCAACAGGGACACCAGGCAGTGACCGAAGCAACTGAGGTAGGAAAGAAGGAGATGCTGGGCATTGGGTAATTTGGCCAGGGAGACACTTTTTTTGTTATGACCTGACCTAAGAACAAATTGTTCTGCCAACTTGGATTAGTCTGCAAATTAAAGTAATAATAGTTTTCAAAATTAGTGTACAAAAACTGGCCTAGTTGTTTGGGCCTCCAACACTCCTTGCAGACAATCCTAACCAAGCAGAACACAACTATGAATCTAGATGGTAAATAAACAGGGCCTCTGAGTTGCAAAGTTTTCATTAAGCCCATAGCTTATTCCATAGGAAAGAGGGAGGATAACCATACCCCGACAATTTATGTGAAAAATAGGGCAGAATAGAACAGCATCAGCACACACCCATGGAGAGAGAGTGGAAGGAAGAAGTCAGAACTATCACAGGCACCGCAGGACTGGTTCTTTTGATTTAGAACCAAATCTGCTCCTAGTCTCAATAGGCTTTTCATTATACGAGCTTTTATGACTACTTGGGTTTGAAAGTGATAATTACTCACTGACACCCTTTGCCCTTGGGGTTTTGATCAATTAAGAAGTAGACACAGGAAGCATGTGAGGATAAAAATATCAACTTTACTCCCAATGAAGCTAGACTGAACTGCACGACCTAGACTCCAGTGCCCCAAGTTTCTACCTTGAGTTCCACATGTTGCCAACATGGCCCCACAGAATGGGCTCCATCAACTGGGGAGCCCAGAAGGAATCAAGGTGGCAAGGTGGGCCTCATACCCAGCCACATCATGCAAGGCCCAGGTTATTTCTTGTCTAACTCTGTTCATAAGAAGGACTTGGACATCAGACTTACGGCCATCTTGCTGGTCTGGCAAAAGTTTATTAAGAGGAAAACTGAATTCCCTCCTATAACACAGGACAGAGATTAATACTCACAAGATGAACTTGAGGTAAAAAAGAAAACATTATGTTCAAACTACTTTGATTATAAGAATAGAGAAATATGGAGTATGTTTCAGACCAGATAGATTTCTATCAGAAGATATATATATATGTAGATATACATATACACATCTTTATATAAAGTTTGGGCACTTAAGTACTTAAGTAGATGCTTCCATGATCTGGAACTGAAAAGTGTGTATAAACCTTTCTCCAGCAAACCTGAATAGTGAATACAGCACTGAATTGGCCCCGTTTTAGCATCGCATCCAAAAAGAATGAACACAAAGTTTGTAAATACTTTTAGTTCACATTTTTAATGTTTAAAAACTATGTTAACAGAGCAGTTATAGAACAGAACTTCTTACATTTCTTTATTTACACCACACCCTGCAAAGAACCCAGCTCTATTTGATTAACTATGAATAGGAAAGTTTTGTGACTTGTGACCGCTCTTAAATCACCCATCTGAAATTCATTTATAAGGTTTTTACATTAATAAAACAGGGGTGTGCTCCATGTACTGAACTCAGATGAAGTCTAAAGTACACTGGACTCTAGAGAGTGAATGACGTACCAAAGATTAAGATTCAAGTGTTTGGGGAAAAAATTACATACCATGGTCCATGTTGGCATCAACACTAAAATAAAAGGCAACATGCAAGACTTTCAAAGCTTGATAAAATAATGGTTCTCTGTTTTCTTTCCTTCAAATTTGGGTTAACATTCAGGTTTTCTCCCTTCTCGAAGATCCCAAAGTTTGGGAAATGTAGCAATTCAATTTGGGAAAAAAATTATTTTTTTTTCTCCCCAGCTTCTGTTTTCATAAATAGCATGCAGTGGTATCAATGTTAACAGCAAAAGAGCATCATGAAGAAACAATTTGTCTTTTTGGGTATATCTGTTTCTATATAACAATGATTTGGATCTAAAAATTCCTTATTTGTAGGGTGGCGTCTGTGGCTCAAAGGAGTGGGGCACTGGCCCCATATACCAGAATTGGTGGGTTCAAACCCAGCCCTGGCCAAAAACTGCAAAAAAAAAAAAAAAGTTCCTTATTTGTCGCTCATAGGACTACCTTTTAAATAATTGATTTTAATACCAGCATAAGAAACCAATGTTGCTATTTCTCAGACACTTCTTTTTCTAAACAATTAAGTAATGTTTTATGTTCTAAGTTTATACTGAGAGAACTATGTTACCTGGGAGAGAATGAAGACTTTTCTAATTGCCAAACAAAACCACTAATATCTATGGAACATTTATTCTTTATATGCGGATACTAGAGACTCCTATGTCAGTGTGGATCAACAACTGCAAAAATATACAGCCTCCTATTTATTTACATATATTTATATACAAATGAGGATTTCCTACAATAAGCCTCAGCTGCATAGATTCTTCCTTGACGAACATAAATTTGAACTTGTATACAGATGGGCCCAGTTTCACAGCCCTTCTTCAGAGAAAACCTCGAAGAAAGAATGTCTGTGCCTTGTGAATTTTACATGTTTTTCAAGAAATTTTTAAATTTAGTGATATTTTTCAGTTGTTAGCCATCCCCAATTTGTACCCCAAAGCCTTATATCGTTATAAATAATTCACTGTGTTTTAGAGGAAGTATGTTCTTTTGCTAAAGGATTCTCAGCTCTGCCTTCCCTAAGGAAAGTCGTTAGTATGGGAAGAATCCGTATCTTCTTTGTTTTGAAAGTGGCTAAGCACTTACATTGTGAACTTGAATAGGGGAATTGTATTCTTCAAGACTACACCCTTTCTAAGCCTCACGCCTGATAAAATTGATAAACTGAGGGCGACTACTAGGTTTTGCTCTAAGGTAGAATGTTAAGTAGGGGATCACATCTCTGCTGATCTCCAACGAAATGTGTCCGTCCAGCCTCGTGCCCACCCCAGACAGGGAACTGAGCTCTTCATTCCTGTCAGAGCAGCTTGTGGCTCCTCAAGCAGGGGAGACCATTCAGCAGAGAACTCACATCCAAAGGGCAGGATTATTGTCACCTGAGGACCTCAGACATTCTGGGAACTCACTCCTGACAGGAGATCAGTGTTGCTGCCCCAAAGGTGGCATTTACAAAGGCTATTTTCTTTTAACTTCTCCCAGCCAAAACAAGCCTCCCTTTTATTTCTTTGTAGCTTTAAAAACTACAGTATTATTTTACCTCAGCCCAAGGTAACACCCGAGTGTGGGCAGACTGCATTTCCGACTGTACGCCTGCACTGGCATTTCCAGTGGGAGGGGGCGACCAGGTGACAGCACCAGAGCCCCTCACTTTCTGCCGTTGCAGAGGTCCCCACTGCTCAGCCCCTCTCCTTTCCTCCCTAAGTGAACCTGGGGACTGTGTCTGAGGAAGGACTAATGGGGAGAGAAAGGGAGAGACCGAGCTCGAGTGAGGCAGGATCACCTGGAGGTCTCATTAAAATGCAGGTCCCCGGGCCTCCTCACAGCTTCTGATTTCACTCTGTCTGGGGTGGGACCTGGGAACTTGCATTCTTACCCAGATGCTGTGGGTCTGGGCACCGCACCGTGACAACCAGCTGGCTCAGGGCTCCAGCCGCACCCCAGAGAGAAGTCGGTCCTGGGGTCGGAGGTGCCCCCTGAAGCACCGAGGACTCTTACCACAGTTCTGTGTCGACCCCACGGCCACCACCATCGCCCATCTGAGCCTTTCCTTTTTCCCAACAAGGTCTGTAAATGTAAAAAAGGAAGGTGGGTAGAGACTCTTTCTGCTCCCCATCTGGTTACTGGGCAGTTAAACTGCGGCCACCAGCACGAAAGCCTCACCAGTGCTGTGTGCCGGCCCGGACTGGCATGTGGGAGAAGCCTTGCAGGGAAGGAGATGAGCTGGAGGGACAAAAGGCCGTGGTCGTCTGAATAGAGCGGGCAGGCCAAGCCTGAGACCTCCAGAGGAAAGAAAGGTATCAGCCAGAGACTGTCCCTGGCAATCCACAGAGGCCTCCTCATCCTCCTCCCTCTCCACCACCAGGTGCTCTGGTGGCCCTGACTTACTCCTCCCGCCTTTGCTGGAGGCCCTGCTTCAGGCCACTCTGGTCCCCTCTAATCTGGTGGCAACTCTGCTACCCCCACTGTCTAGCAGGTGGTATGCGGCTGAGATGGACAGTTCAGATTCTACTAACAGGCAACAAATATCCCCTAGAAACGACAGCATGTTTGGTCGTTAGGTTCTTTAGCAATCTTACCACATTATTCTATTTCAGCTAAACTATGGGTTTTATAATTTTTTTCTAGATGGTCTGGGGGCCCTAACTACCACATAGAACCTGGCCTCGAAAGGAAAACACATTCCAGGTTGCAAATAACCAGCTTACAGCATTTTAGAACATGACCTCCTTACAAAAATTGGAGACTGTTGGTGGCTAAACAAGAGTAGATTCCCTTCCTGTGCATTTTTCTCTACCCCCCACTTCTGGGACAGTAAAATAGGGGCAGTATGGACAGTGGTCTGTGTTATAATAACTAGAGAATCCAAAGCATGAAACTGGCACTGTTCACTAGCGCAGAGATTCTATCTACCAAAGGAAAACGTGCTACTCCCCATGGCTAAGGTATAGTATTCTTTAGTCTATTAATTTAGCAGAGAAATTTCTATAGCACTTGACTGTGCTGTTTAAAGTCTACCTAACGTCTGTAATACGTGTAATTTTGGCTACCAGTTCACTATTCTGAACAAGGATAAGAGCAGTACACTTTACAACTAATCCCACACAAATGATGTAATCAGTGATATTTGACAAATTACAGGAGGGTCTACTATATTCAGTCAGCAACAAACTTAGATAAACATACAAAGAAGGTTTTAAAAAATATGTGGTCTTCCAGACATCTACAACCATGTGCTTCCTCTAAATAAATATATTTTAAATAATAAAAACATCCCTTGTAATGATACATAAAACCTAGAGACCCCCCCAAATATCACTGCACATTCCAGAGTAATTTTCTAAGTTGACTTCATGAGTGTAAAATGATTTGTTACAAAGTAATGAGGAAAACAGAAAGTAGCATGTATAGCTTTCAACTAAATGATGCATTTTTAAATGTAGGGTTACCCTACTACCTGGCTATTTCATTACTTGGTGGTCTAGACAAGCCTCGAAAGCTTCAGTGAGTCTCGTTCTGCTTGGTTTTTATCATTGCTCATGTAACATGGAAAACACTTCTGAAAAGGACAGAGACGGCTGTGGAATTTACTAGGTAGGTACTCATATTGAAATACTTGAACTCGGCCTAATGTAGATGGAATTCTGTAACTTTATATTAAAAGCTCTACGATGATGCAATGCAGGAAATAACCTTTCATTCTCCCCCAAGAGGATCACAACAGGTGCTTTCCATGCCTGTCGTATCTGTGGGACATGAGTCTTTAAAGGAAGGGGTCATTTCCGTGTTATTCGTGGAGAGAATGAAGTCCCTTTGGGATCTGAGTCGGGAAGAAAAAGAGCTAAGTGCCTGGAAGCTCTGCCAACAGTCTTTGGTCAGATGCTACTTATCTCCAGATAAGACATCTGTGCTCGGTGAACTTATGTGCTTGGAAAATTCAACCAGAATGTAGGTAAAACACAAGTCTTGCTTCAAGAAACCCGCTCACGGAACGTGCATGTTTCTTGCCATGTGCAAGCTGCAGAACATCCAATCATGAGTGAGGGCTCAGTTTAGAGGAATGTCCCCCCTTCCTTTCCCAGCGACCTTGACCCCAACTCTCTTCTCTTTCAGTCTCTGTAGTTTCCTTCTGCTTCCTTTAGGAGAGATGAGAGTACGAGGCAAACTCTGTCCTCCGGCATGGGCCGGCTGGGATGGGCAGGTACGGCCCACCCCTTGGTTGGGGACGAGAAGAGGAGACAGCGCAGACACTGGGGCCCTCCTATCTTCCCTGTGTGGGGGAAGGAAGGTCATGCTAATCCTGTCACAGGCTCTTCTCAAAGACTATCTCTGGGCTTTTTTTCCCAAGACTCTGGATGGAGAGTTAATGGAGAAGAAATAGAAATGAGGCTTATTTAAGGTACAAAAATCTTGTTGTATTTGCAATAACCTAGATTTATAGATATAAAACAAGTCTTTTAAAGACGTCCCTAAAGTGCCCAATATAAAACAGGAATTACTTATCTCAGATCAGCCTTAATTAGGTACACATTATTCTCTGCGCAAATAGCTAGTGGGCATGACTCAGGGCTGCTGGGCTTATAATTTACTAAAACACTTTTTTCTCCCTTCAACAATACAGGTTGGGGGGGGTTGAAGGCTATCTGCATCAGAGGAATATTTTCTCAGGCATTTTGGACAATCTTTGCACAGCAGATGCCATGGGTCTCCCCCAGCAAAAGCTGACTCAGACTGGAGTAACTTCTATAAGTTGCCAAGAGGGAAACAAAACTTCAGTTGCTTGTGTGGCTTAATTTAAGTACCATGGCAAGAATCATTCCCACCGCCTTCCCAGCTGAGAACACTGGCTAGAGAAGGACTTTGTATGGAGTGGGATATAGTCCCAGCCAGGCCAGCAGCTGCCAGGCAACCAGAGCCACCTCAAATATTGGGCGTGCTCTGACCCTGCAATGAGACGTGTCCTACGCCTCTCAGATCATTATCCCTGTGTGCTATGGTAACCAAAATAGGCAAATTATTTACGAAACCATTTTTTTCTGTAAAGCAAAATAAATATATACAATTCAAGATTCTTTTCTCTTCTAAAAAGGTATAGATAGTGTGAGCGGAATATCAGTAGGAAAATTATTTCAGAATCTGGATGTATAATAAATAAACACGATTGACGATCATGTTTTCAAAGTTCTAAGAGACTGAGAAGCCATAAAACAGAGAATGATGAGAGTGAAAAAAAAACAAGTGATTGTGGAAAGTACCATAAAATACAATTTCATGAAATTTGAAAAAAAAAAAAAATCTCCAATCCCTAGGTTGATCCCAAATCTCAGAGGGACGTGACCCATTATAGGAATAGGTCTCTATTTTGTGAGCAAAGCGTTATTCCATCTTAAGTATCCTGAAAATTTCTGTTTGCTTCTGTAAACTTGCAAAAGAAGTGATGAGAAGTGGCTGATGTATGGAGACTTGACTGAGTAGATGATGACGGGAACGCTGTCTTTCCTCAGCTGGTCTCAATGGCCTTCGTCACCATTCGATGAACAGGCCCAGTCATAGATGACCAAGGGAATGCTGACCAAGGAGAACAGCACCCCCAGACATAAGAAAAGGGCAGCCTGGAGCAAGAGAAAGGCATGGGTTACTCTCAGTGTGGCAGACATTTTCCACACGCACCTGGAAAAAAAATTAAAAATGTTTTCCCTCTCCCTTCATATCCCCTTGTGTTTGGATTTTGTCACAACCATCACTGAACTATGACAACCTTTCTAATCTTGTGCACATCTGATTCTGCCCAGGTGGGAAAAGAAGAAAAACAAGCCAAGCAAATCATCCTCTATGTTTTGTTCTTTGCGTTCACAGTCACCTCAAGTGTATCCACCATTCTGCAAATGATGGTGTGTCCTTATAGCTCCTCTCTAAGGGATTACAACCAACCAACCAACTAACAAAAACAGGCCTTAGAAAAAAAATATCCAGGCCACCTCTTATTGGTTACCTGCCAACCTAGCCTATCACTGGCAGGCAAACATTTCTTTTTGAAAAAGTAGAAAACAGTCATGCAAAGTAGATTGGGAAATGGCTGTCAAAAACCAAGTCACTTGAAGAGCTAGTAAAGGCCACCAGATTTAGAGAACAGAAGATGGTAAATCACTTGGCCGTGAGCATGTGCGGTGAGAGTTTGCAGGGAGAAGGATATTGCACGGTTACAGGTCCAGCCTCCTCCCTGTGGCCCCTCCATGACAGAGCACATGTCTAATGCCATTCGGTGGACCCTGCCACCGGTTTTATTATGGGAGCAGTGTTGAAAAGGCCCAGATGATTTCTGATTTAATTGGAGTATATTTTTCTGCTGTGCCAGAGTGACTGTTCCTTCTCCTCTCCTCCTCATGGAGCCCCTACAGGTAGGGCACAGAGGGATTCTGGATTTGTGGCTTCTGGAGGAGGCTCTGCTGGCATCCATGCTGCTTCCCTGAAAGGTGCAGGACCATCCCTCCTGCCTAAGGTCTCTCATCTGGGTCTGGTGACTCAGGTAACAGGGTCAGTTGCGGTGCTTACACTAGCTGGGAGGCTGAGAAGCCCTCTTCGAGGCCGAGCAAAATGGTGCTCCAGAAGGCACTCAGGTAGCAGCCACTTCACCCCTGCTTCCCTCACTGTCTCCAACTGCACCACGTTCAAGATGCCCTTGAACTTCACCAGACCTGGAAACAAGAATCCCAATATAGAAAGGTAGTTTTTGAATCCAGGTCTGTTGCTCCAAAGCATTGCTGTGAAATCGTAACATGACTCTTTAAGCTAACTCAGACATTTTCACTGAGGCATCACATACTCCCTGGGCTGTCGAGAGGAGCTGCGTGACTAGAAATCATACACAAACAGTGCACTGCATAAAATCTTTGAGTCGCTCTCCATGTCAGAGCTTGCAAACACAAAGTCTGGCCCTCCAAAGCCCAGGAGGATGAATGTCCATTCTCCTGGCTGGCTGTGCCCTAGAGCAGAACAAAAATCGAGGCACAAAAAGAGTAAAACCAGAAGAGAGATTTTGAGGGATGGAGAACATTTTGAGGTGATATTTGAAATAGCCTAAGCGGGAAAGCTAAAAGGGCTGCTGCTTTCCTTCCAGGCAACTGAAAATAGTCTTAGATGGTACAGAGATGGACTCTAAATTTAAATGGAAAACTAACCAGAAAAGTTAGCGTAGCTAGCAAGAGACGTACCCAAATTCTTTGAGTTCCTTTATCTCCATCTTGGTTTGTGATTTTTAAATAAAGAGACGAAGGAAGAATGAAAATGAGCATATTCGCAGATGTAACTCCTAGAAAATAAAAGAAGTGATACCGTTTAGAGTTACCATTGGGGAATTTTAGCTAACGATTGCCACAGAACGACATGTGCAGTTATCAAGCCATACCCACGACCCCGAAGATGTCCTTCATGGAGGGAATGAAGATCACCAACAAGTTGATGATAACCAAGAGTATGAAGGTAACCACAGTGTGACGACATAAATTAAACTTTGTTTTTTTAGCCAGTTCAAATAAAGATGAACGAACCTGCAGGAAAAGAAAACAGACTGTGTAAGGACCTATAGCCAGCTGACGCCACGTTTCTCAGCAGAGAAATCAATTTATTGGTGCATGGGAATTTGTAAAATGTTCTGTAATATCTAGTGAATTTATTGACAGCTTAACAGTTCTGGAAGTGGGGGGGGGCTGACTTAAAAGGAAAAGTGTTTTTATTTATGAATAGTAGGTGTTTGGGGGGCGAGAGGGGTAATTTCTTTGTTTTTATCTCAGAATTGAGGGTTCCCTTCTGGTCTTTCTATCTTCTCCTGTATCAGTGAGATCCAAACAATTTTTTTGTTTTGTTTTCTTTTGTTTTGTTTCTATTCCTTAAGTTTGAAATTTTTTATTTCTATATATATATATTTTTTTTTTTTTTTTTAACCTGTATTTCTTAACAGAGAAGAGGGACAGGTTAATTAAAATGGAGAGTCATTCCGTCAGCGGGTACACTGACTCATGGACGCCACTTGTTTAGCAAAGAGCTTGAACTTGGCCTTGAGATTCCTTCCCGGATGCGGTTTCAGCAACCCAGGAACGTTACCCAGGGTGAGCTTTCTCTGCCACGAGCTCCTGACCACAGAAGGAAAGCTGAGACCTTGGCTTTTCTCAGATTGCACCGAGGCCTTTACTCACCGTGAAAAACAACACCGGCACGGTGAGGATCACGGCGACAATGACAGCCAGCCGCACGGTCAGGATGAGAATGTCGTCTTTACTCTGGTACTTGTGCAGGAGGTCTGACTGCACGTTTTCTGAACAAGGGGAAAGCAAGAGGGTTTTGAGAAGAGACAGTACAACACTGAAGGACGGTTTTTCTGAACAATCAAGAATTTTTGAACTGAAAGGAAGGAAAGCGATGTGCTGAAGTGCCTATGAAGACAATTAATGAAGCTGGAAGAAATATCTGCCTATGAGACGTGCTCCACGGGGCATGCGGAACTTTAGCTACAAGGAATTGAAACCACTCAGACTGGGAGTGCTTCATTTATACTAAATTACACCTAGGCGTACAATGGGCTTCGAAATGAAATCTACGGTTGGAGCACAAAGCCCTCCTGCTTTGGATCTAGATTTTCCTCCAACTGAGGCGACGCTTCAAACCACACCAAACAGTTGCAGGTCACACAGACCATCTTTCAATATCTCCTCCTGTAACCCAAATTTTGCTGGCCACGCAGCAGAGGTGTGAGCTGAATTTAACCACTATTGGGAAATAATTCTTCTCTTCTGTGTATGTTTTTCTTGTGAAAAAAAAAACGTATTTCACTTATGGACTACTTAGAAGTTTTTCTCAACTCAGAACTACAGAAAGTGTTACTTCAAAGACGGTCACAGCTAGCACGGCAGTCGTGGAGAGCAAAAAATGCTCTCTTTTTTGGTAAGACATCATTTCCTCTTTCGTCTCTTCCCAGGGCTTCTCACAGCACCAGCTTCACGGTCCTGGGCGTGGAATTCAAACGCTAATCTACACCATAGAGTTCAATTTCAGTATCTGAGAAAGGACTACAGGTTATAATACAAATCTCATTAGTTCTAATTTCCTTGATGTAAAATTCAAAACCACTTAAAAATAGCTGAGCCTTTTCCTTTAACCTAAGGGCCATAAAATTGTTTGGCATTCTAGGATATGTGAAAATAGATGGATTTACAAAGAAAAATCATAGCTTGAACATGGTAATAGTGCGTCTGTTCAACCAACACTAGGTTCTTCCTCTTTCCCCAACACCAGCCGTGCAACTCTGTATGAATCTTAGAAACACTATTTTTATGCAAACAATTAAATATGCTATTTATGAACCCATTAGACAATGTCATTCTCTATTACTTGGGAAAATGATAATACTACTAACTGTATAAACAGTGTCGCCTTTCTCTCCAGGCTCAATTAATAATCTCTAAATGTGTTTATATTTTGAGACATTTGTGTTTAGGGGAAAAAACGTCCCAAAGAAGCCTTATTGGACAGAGAAGATTGTTTCCATTACATATTATTGAAATATGTGTTTTAAAATTAGGTTCCAATGACAATGATAATGAAAGACCTTTTAAATACACCTAAAGGATAACTTGAATAGGAGAAGATGAAGATATAGCAAAAACAGCTGAACTGTTCATATGGGATCAGCAAAACCTACAAATAAAGCCTTGCTCCCCTCTTCAGATTTCGTTTCTTTTAACTTTCTGTATCTCTCCTTCAAATCTTTGCAAGGCTCCAACTTGGGGAACAACTAGGCATTTCATTTTTAATGAACGCAGAGTGTCGTGAGCGTGGCACTGTGCTCTTTACACTTTCCACATCTGTCTCTGTCTCTCCATTCTATTCATGGAATCTGACCCAATTTGCAGTGTCAATTAGGAAAGGCTTCTCTGGTATAATTTCAAACTTCCCTCAGTAAGGTGGAATACTTCTAAAATGCAATTTCTTTTAAGGGCACTATTAGGAGAAAAAAATTACAGTATGCCTTTGCAGTAATTATTCTATTCTGCCGTCTGTAAGACTACATAAAGGGACCATCACCGTTTGCTTTGAGTAGAAAGAAAAAAACAGCAAAACCAACGGATGGCTTTGTTGCTTTCTTTGGCTTCCAATGTTAAAAGTTACTTTAATACAAAAAATACTTATATTTATATACCAGCAGAAATGACTTACCATAGAATGTCAAGTAGCCAAAAATGGCAGTCAAGAAGTACATAACAAACATGGCGAAAAAGGAGATATTTGAAACCATCTGCATTCTTTTCTGTGATCGGCTAAAAACAAAGATAAAGGAATTTGAAAAATCAAAGATCGTTTCACTGAATGTAAACATCAGGGTTAATACTGAAAAATACTAATTTATCTTTTCTTTTATCAGGTTAGGGCAGATCTGACCAGCTGAAATTTCCCCTGGCAACTATGCCAGTTTAGAATAACTTCCTTCATACTGATTGGTTACTATGAGGGAGAGATCCTTGGAACACATTCCCTTGAGTGGTTCTTCCCCATTCTTTTAAAAGAATATCAGGTTCTCATCAGAAGGGAAAATAGTATTTTTGTTTTTTAATATTTATGGTTGATATTATCTCCACACTGGATGGGCACAGGAAAAAGGAACAAAAAAAAAGTGCTATTCTTGTTCTCCAAGCCCCATTGATCAGTGGCAGAGCTGGAACGTGACCTCAGGGCTTCTGTCTCTGAAAGCTGCAGTTTAGATTCTGGTTCTCCCATCCAGTAGCCCCAGGCACACACACCTGGGAGTCTGTGTGTCACCAGAGCAACAAGTACCCAGGAGATCACAGCTGTGGTAATGGAGAGCTCTAGCCAAGTCAAGTTTACTCTGGGGCTGAGATGACCTTTAAGATTCTTTAACGCCCCCCCTCCCCCCCCAATCTACCAATGCTTGTACTCAATGCAGACCACAGATAGTGATACCATTTCATTGTGCCCTAATAATAAAGCCAGGATGTCATTGGAATATGGAAAATAAGAAAAACTGAGAAGGATACGCTTGAGAAAATTGGACTATTAGCGTATATTGGACTAAAAGCTGGACTGTTAACAGATACCAAAGACATACTTAAACTGCCTAAATAGAGGACTATAAAGCAGGAATGATATTCACATAGATAGGTGCAGATATTTCAAAACTTAGCCACGTATCAATTGAATGTGAAAGAGGAAGAATCATGAGTGAATCCAATGCTAAATGTGTTTGACTTTACTTTTGTCAAAATGGAAACAGTTATATTGTGTATCTTTTCTGACTATTTTTATATGTTAGAAACAGTAGGTTAAAAAGAGAAGTTTATAAGCAAGATTTTAGATTTCTTAAAAACAGGAACCAGAAACAAATCTGTAGAATCGTCTTAATAGTTTATAATGAATAACAATATTATGTTTTCTTGTTTGTGGTATTAACATTACTTTCTTATTGTCTTATTTTCCACCCAAACTAACAGGCAAATCAGAGAGAATCTATTTAGCAGTTTATAAATAAATCTAAAGATTATCATCCACTTATAAGCACAAGCAATAGAAAGCAACATACATATTTGAACTCTTCTAAGTAATACAGTGTTTGAAAAATTAAATGAGCCAAGCAGCCTACATGGTTGGCCACTTGTTATATTAATGGCCAAAAATTATTGCAGGTTTCTGGTTTTTCTTACTTTCTTGTTTCTTAAAATATAGTAATTGCTCAAGAATAGCAGAATATTGGTAAATATTGAAGCTGGGTGAGGAATCCGTGGAGATTCATTATACCAATCTGTTCACTTTCATAGAGTCCTTGCCTACTGATGAGGGATGTACAAATGAAACGAATCTCTTACTCTTTCAGCTCACTGTAAATTGGCAGGACCGATGGGTGGCAGACAAATGCAAATGCGATGGTTGGTAAAGCATACACGGTCTATTCGAAAGAAAAAAGTAGACATTAGGAAAAGACATTTTTACCATAAAAATCATACTGCTCCAGTATTTCTGAGCTGTCTTTTTCTGTGACAGCTCTTCAGAATCCCTGGATTATTGGGTTATTAGGAGGGTTTTGATCTCTAAAATAGAAGCAGCTTTTCTAAGAGAGCTTATCTAGCTCGAGCTGGCAGGCACTTGTCACTAAGGGACTTTAGATTTGGTTCACCTACAGTGTATGTTATAGGCATAGCAACACCCCATGCTTACGTGGCACTAGCCAGTTACATGGAATTATTCCTACGTCACTTCACTGGTCCCCATGACCACTCTGAGCAGTAGACAGACATTGCTGTTCTCCTGACTCCCTCCAGCTTCCCAGGGGAAGTGAGGGGCTTGCCCAGGACTTCCACCTCTAATCGTTCTTTGCTCTCTATCGGGCACATCAAGTCAGACTTGAAAGATGCCTTCTAAAAAGAAAATTGCTTCCCTGTTGCACTACTTGTCGTGTATCCCTAGAGTAAGAAGAAAAGAGAGGTGGGCAGGGATATATCTATTTAGTTTTCTTAGACAAGGCTTTTAATACTCTCTAACTCATTCTATGCAAAAAGAAACTAGCAGAGATAGAAGGAAAAGTAACCTATCTTCTGACCTAACTCCACAGAGACACTATATCAGGCACAATCTAACAAAACTGTGTAAGATACAGAATAGATCCTCATTTTTACACAAGACGTTGGGTGAATTGCCTGAGGATTCCAACCCAAGCCTGGCTGACTCCCTCGGCCACTGTTCCCTACAGTATCGACAATATCGTAACAGTACGGAAGTATTTTTAAGTGCCAGTTTGTGGTGGTGTCTATATTTCAACTGTGCACGCTGAGGAAGTCTATAGGATTCCTTTCTCTCACCGCCATAAAAGCAGCAGTGGGCTAAGGATGTTATAAATCTGTTTTTAAAGCATCACTCAGCACTCTATGCAAGAAGAGAGGACCCGAGATAATATCCAGCATCACATTTTCATAGCTCATGCTCACAGCTATCCCACGTATAAATGGGTAAGAGGGAGTATAAAATATAGTATGTGTATCTTTCTCAAAGACCTGTAAATGAATTTGGGAACTTGGAAACAAGAGTACCTTGTGTTCTTTTGAGAATACATACATTGAAAACTGTGACTTGGTAGTATGAAAAATATAATGCCCTTATTAAAAATGCTTGCTTGCATCTGTAAAGAATAGGGAAGCTTACCTTTGAATTGAAGGTAACATATTTTGGCGTACATAAGTCAGTATCTGTCAAGTTATCACTTGCTGTTGAGTTTAGCTCTGAAACAATGCAGGGAATTTGAAATTTCTTGTAAATAACCTAGTATTAAAAAAAAGTAGTAGAAACAACATAGAATTTAGTAAAGCCACATAAGGAACGATTATTCCATAGCATTATAACAAATGCTAACCACGACAAAACCAAACTATTTCAATCATCACTTACCACTATTAGGAAAAAAACCATACAGCTCAAGGAAAATCCACTGGTATAGCCAAGATACCCTTTCAAAAAAAAAAGGAAAAAAATTATTATTATTTCATTCATCACTTCATTTCTTTTGATGCATTATTTCAAGTGTAGTTTGGGGCTCCAATAATATACATGTAAGTCAATGTGAGTATGAGATTTATTATCTGACAGTGCTACTTTATTTGGCAAAAAGTGGAGCTTTGAATAAAAACATTATGTGTTTTGACTCCAGTTCTCCCTGGCACACTAGAGGATGTAGATTCCCGGAATCCAGGAAAAAAGAGCCTTCCAATTTTGGCCCTCTGTCTGCGGTGGTGTACTCCGGTGGATTCACTCCTGGATCCTTTTGATAGCTCTTTAGTATGCACTTATTGTGTGCATACTGAATGAATGTCACTTATAATACTTCTCTTCCCAAGTGAGAGAGAGTAGACAAAAAAAATTTCTAGTGATAAATTGAGTATCTGGGGATGTTTACCCAGCTCCCCTTAGAATGTTTGAGAGCTCTCCCGCTGGCACTGTTACCTCCAGAGCGGTAGTTAAGTGGTCTCTGGGGATTGCATGATTCTCACCCCTGAGGAAGGGCCCTTCTCTACATACCTGAAGAAACCTAGCTCTATTGATATAGAAGAGTTGAAACATAGACCCAGAAACCAGAAATTAAAAAAAAAAAAACTTTTAAAAGTTGACTTTTAGGCTCGGCGCCTGTGGCTTAACGGGCTAAGGCGCTAGCCATGTACACCTGAGCTGGCAGGTTCAAATCCAGCCTGGGCCCGCCAAACAACAATGACGGCTGCAACCAAAAAATGGCCGGGCGTTGTGGCGGGTGCCTGTGGTCCCAGCTACTTGGGAGGCAGAGGCAGGAGACTCACTTGAGCCCAGGAATTGGAGGTTGCTGTGAGCTGTGATGCCACAGCACTCTATCCAGGGTGACAGCTTGAGGCTCTGTCTAAAAAAAAAAAGAGCAGTGGAGACAATGGGCAACCTTGCCTGGTTCCTGATCTGAGTGGAAATGACTTCAATTTAACACCATTCAATACAATGTTGGCTGTGGGTTTGCTGTAGATGGCCTCTATTAGTTTAAGAAATGTCCCTTCTATTCCAATTTTCTTAAGTGTTCTGATCATGAAGGGGTGCTGGATATTATCAAAAGCTTTTTCTGCATCAATTGAGAGAATCATATGGTCTTTGTTTTTTAATTAGTTTATGTGCTGAATTATATCTATAGATTTATGTATAGTGAACCAATCTTGAGACCCTGGGATAAAGCCCACTTGGTCATGGTGTATAATTTGTTTGATGTGTTGCTGGATTCTGTTTGTTAGGATCTTGTTGAATATTTTTTGCATCAATATTCATTAGTGATATTGGTCTATAATTTTCTTTTCTTGTTGAGTCTTTTCCTGGTTTGGGGATCAAGGTGATGTTTGCTTCAAAGAATGTGTTGGGTAGTATTCCTTCTTTTTCTATATTTTGGAAAAGGTTGAGTAGTATAGGTACTAGTTCCTCTTTAAAGGTTTAGTAGAATTCTGACATCTGGTCCCGGGCTTTTCTTTTTAGGGAGATTTTGCATAGTTGATGCTATTTCAGAACTTGATATAGACCTGTTCAACACCACTTCATTCTGGCTGAGTCTTGGAAGGTGGTGTGCTTCCAAGTATTGGCCATTTTCCTTCAGATTTTCATATTTCTGAGAGTAAAGTTTCTTATAATATTCATTAAGGATTTTTTGAATTTCTGAAGAGTCTGTTGTAATTTCGTCTTTACCATTTCTGATTGATGAAATTAGAGATTTTACCCGGTTAGATTAGCTAAAGGTTTATTTATTTTATTGACCTTTTCAAAAAACCAACTTCCTGACTTATTGATCTGTCATATGATCGTTTGTTTTCAAATTCATTTAATTCTGCTCTAATTTTGATTATTTCTTTTCTTCTGCTGGGTTGGAATGTTCTTCCTTTTCCAGTTGCTTAAGATGTCCCATTAAGTTGTTAACTTCCTCTCTTTCCATTCTCTTGAGGAAGGCTTGCAGTGCTGTAAATTTCCCTCTTAGGACTCCCTTTGCAGTATCCCAGAGGTTCTGATGATTTGTGTCTTCATTGTCATTTTGTTCCAAAAGTTTGGTAATTTCTTTCTTAATCTCATCTATGACCCATCTATCATTCAGCATAAGGTTATTTAGCTTCCATGTTTTTGTATGAGTATGCAGATTTCTATTGTTACTGAGTTCAACTTTTATTCCACGATGGTCCAAAAAGATGCAAGGAATAATTTCTATTCTTTTAAACTTGCTATGGTTAGATTTGTGACCTAAGATGTGATCGATTTTGGAGTATGTTCCATGGGCTAATGAGAAGAATGTGTATTCAGTTTTGTTAGTATGAAATATTCTGTAGATGTCTGTTAAATCCAAATGTTGAATGGTTAAGTTAAAATCTAAAATTTCCTTGCTTAGCTTTTTATTGGAGGATCTATCCAACACTACTAAAGGGGTGTTAAAATCTCCGACTACTAAGGAGCTGGAGGAAATCAAGTTGATCATGTCTGGTAGAGTTTCTCTTATAAATTGAGACACATTCTAGTTGGGTGCATAAATATTAATAATTGAAATCTCATCATATTGAGTATTACCTTTAACAAATATGAAGTGTCCATCCTTATCCTTCCTTACTTTAGTTGGTTTAAAGCCTATTGTATCTACGAATAAGATTGCAACACCTGCTTTTTTCTGCTTTCCATTTGCCTGGTATATAGATGACCATCCCTTCACCTTGAGTCTATATCTACCTTTTAATGTAAGATGAGATTCTTGTATGCAGCAGATATCTGGCCTGAGTTTTTGTATCCAGTCAGCCAACCTGTGCCTCTTTAGAGAACAATTTAAACCATTTACATTAATTGAGACTATTGATAAGCCTTTCTAAAGTTCACTGGGCAATTTTAATCTTTTTGCCACTGTGGATGTTGGAATTTGACCAAAAGTTTCTGAGTGAGTTTACTTTTGTGGTGGAGGATTGCGCTGGTCATTATGGAGGATAGGTCTAAGAATATCCTGGAGAGCTAGTTTAGTTATGGCTAATTTCTTCAACATGTGGATGTCATTAAAGTATTTAATTTCTCCGTCATAAATGTAACTCAGGACAGGATCCTGGGTTGAAAGTTATTTTGTTTTAGGAGATTAAAAGTCGATGACCATCCTCTTCTAGCTTGAAGGGTTTGAGCAGAGAGATCTGCAGTTATTCAAATATTCTTCCCCTTGTAGGTTATGGTTTTCTTACATCTGGCTGCTTTCAGAATTTTCTCCTTCATGTTAACTTTAGTGAATTTAATTAATGATTTGCCTGGGGGATGTCTTATTCAGGTTGAGTCATGCTGGGGTCCTGAAACTGTCTGCTATCTGAATTTCGGAATCTCAGCATGTCTGGAAAGTTCTCTTTCATAATCTCATGAAGAAGAGACTGTGCCTTGTGAAGCTACTTCATCGCTTTCAGGGATCCCTATAAGGCAAACATTGGTTTTCTTTGAACTATCCCAGAGCTTTCTGAGAGAATAATCCGTTTTTGCCCTCCATTTCTCTTCCTCTTTGAAAGTTTGGGAGCTAGATAAAGTTCTAAAGTTTTATCTTCAATGTAAGAAATCCTTTCTTCTGCTTGCTCCATTCTGTTACCAAAGGATTCTACTGTATTTCTCATATCTTTGAGGGCTGCAAATTCTTGTCTCAATGTGTCAAAATCTTTGGCAATTTTGACTTTGAATTCCTGGAATTCTTGAGACAACTTTTGAAATATTCCTTGAATTTCTAATTCCAACTTTTCCTCTATTTTATTAGTCTTATTTATGATACAAATTCTGAATTTGATTTCTGACATATCAACTATCTCTTTATGAATGGGATCTTAGGTTGTGTCTGCCAAATTGTTCCTTGGTGGGGGGGGGTTGATCTACTCCGGTTATTCATGTTACTAGAACTTTTCTGCTGATTCCACCCCATGATTTTTTTTACATTTGGCTAGATGAGTAGATAAGGAGAAGTTGGGTTTGGAGCTCCAGGAGTAGTGATTGGCCAGTCCTTTGCCCAAAAGCTGGGACTGGTGTCTGTACCTTTACCCCTAGAGCTTTGCCAACTACGGTGCTAAGGCCTGAGAAACTGGGGACCTTCTTATTGTGGTGGGGCTAAGTGGCTCTGTCTTATTTTCAGCTGGTCTCTGTCTTACCCTAGTGAATCAGTTACTCTGGGTTGAAGTCTCAGCTGTAGAGAAATACGAGCAGTTAAGTCACCCTGCACCCTACAGGCAACAATTAGAAAAGGAAAATCAAACCTTTCTACAACCACATACCTGGAGTACCACTTTGGATAGTCCTCAGGTGATTGGCCTAGTTCAAGAGGTCCAAATCAATTGTCCCAGTCAGCACTGGTCTCAGGTGGGAGAGTTCAAAAGGTCTCCAGCAACTAGGTAACACACACTTAGCTGTCAGTTCCACCCACTGCCTATCCCCTTTGGCTCAGCTATGATCCCCTGAGGGCCGTGTGCATCTGAGGCTCAGTGAAGCAGTCATCTGGGTCAGCCCCACCCTGGGAGTCTGCTGTGTCTGTGGGCATGCATGTATTCTAGTCCCTGCACTCTGCCCAGGCCAGTTCTGCCTCAGACATACCCTTTACTCCTGGGGCCAGATCTGTTTCCATCCCAGATCTGTTCTGCCAATGGCTGCCACCAGAGAAGATGCCCGGCTTCCTCTGGTTGCCAGGAGAGACTGGGAGTGTCCTTTCAAAGTATCCCCAGGGGTGTGAGCCCTATTGTTCCTGCTGCTGCGGCTGCTGCTCAATGGCTTGGAGCACTGCCACTTCTGTACAGTTCCCTCTCAGTTGACCATCCTGTCCTTTCTCCTGTGCTGGAGAATCAGCACTGATCAGCAACAGCCCATGCCTCATCCATACCCCTCAAGAAAATGTCCAAGAATCTGCATTTCACAGGGCCAGGCCTCCAGACCTCAGGGTGAGAGTGGAGGGGAGTGCTGGGAGTTTGAAATTGCAGGTAGAGAATATATACAGTTTTATACAGTTTTATGCCTGGCAGAAGAGTGCCATGGCACCCTGGTAAAGGAAGGAGGTCTGGTTTTTAGAGGGTCTCTCACATGGGATAAAATGGGAGGATATTTGAACTCTGCTCGTTTGTTTGTATGGAGTGTACTGCAAGCCATTCTCGTGGGGGAGGGGATGCCCGTCTGCTAGGCAATTGATTTTGTGCCTTTTGTTTGTATGCTTGGGGTCACAGCTCACCTCGGCAGGGTTGATGTGCAGTCTTCAACCTCTCTTGGCTCAGATCCAAACCATCAGCTTTCTTACTAAACTTCTGTCCTTTAACTCTCCTTCTGGACGGGAGCTGGCTCCAGTTGGCCATCTTGCCTCCACTCCCTTATCTTGTTACTCTTAATCAGAAGAACAAGTTACTCATTCATGAGCTCCCACCACATTTTAAATGGTAACTATTTGATTAGGGACTGAATGGGGTTCTTCAAAGACAGACTGGCAGGTGCAATGATATTGAGAAGAGTGTGAAATCTTGTGGTCTTTGGAATACAATTGTGGTGACAATTTTTCTTTTTTATTTGTATAGTTCCTTCAACTCCTGGGGAGGAGCCACATGTTTTCCATCCAACAGGTACTTTTTCCATTCTTACATTTTGTAACTTTTTCTGAGGCTGCTGTCCCACCATTTGTGACCAATAGAAAAGCAGCAAACATTATTTCCATGGCCTGGCACTGTGCAAGTAAAGCTCATTATGGGCAAGCTGGTGGTGTGGTGGTTTCTCCTGGTGTAGAGATCTTTCTGAGGAAAGCAACCACTTGACCACTCTCTGAAGACCTGTAATAAGGCCAGACCCCACACAGTGCTCATGAGGATCCTTCTAACAGGGCCCCTCAGAGCAGCCTGATCCCTGGAGTCCAGACTCTGACAACCAGCTTCCTCTGCTCAGGCTCCAGGATCAGTTACACTCAGCCAGTTCCCTACTTTCTCAAAGCAGCAACACTGTATCTTCTACAGCCTTCTTTTCTGTCAACCACCTCTATCATCCCCCAAAAAGTATTTTACAATTTTCTAAATTCAAGTCAAGCAAAATTAATTTTAACAATTTCATAATGTTCTTTGAGAGATGTGGTGTCAAAAAGCAAAGTCAGAACTCTAAGCATTCTGCTTTATTGTTTTGAATTTTTTGAAAAACAACGTGAGAAACGGCTCCCAAGACAGGGTGAAAACAAATGTTTTTAAGTATAATACGTCTTATGCAAAGCCAGCGTGTGGCCTACACTTCCATAACTGCCCAGGGAGGAGAGATATTGCTCAGTTGGTGCTAACTTTCAGCTATAACAAGCAGTCCTGTTTTTCCTTCCGTGGACACGTGAGCACCAACAGCAGCCTGCAGCCCAGGGTGGATCCTCAAACTCAGTGGTTCCCAAACTTCCTAATGTCGCGACCCTTTAATACAGTTCTTCAAGTTGTAATGACCCCCAACCATAAAATTATTAGTAGCAAGGAAAATAATTTTATGGTTGGGGGTCACCACAACATGAGGACCTGTATTAAAGGGTCATGGCATTAGGAAGGTTGGGAACCACTGCCCTGGAAGGGCTGTCTCATTTGAAAATTGAAGAAACATTCTCAAGATCCCTGGCCTCTTGGCTTTTGCATATCTGACAGTAGGGAGGCTGGCCAAAGGGAAGAGCAGGTGTGAGGGCCACCCTGAAATCCACCGTATGGAACTGGGGATCCATATGAAATGACCTCTCAGGCCTGCCTGCTGCCCAAGTGGTATGCCTGAGGGGCAGTCTGTTAGCAACAACCCTGGCCCCATCTTCCTATTCAACATGGGGTGCACAGGCAACAATACCAGCCTGGGGAGGCACCAGCACCCCAGCTGTCCATCCATAACTGGATAGCACAAGGACACAGGGCCCAACCTGCTCAGACCCGGTTTTCCCAAGCAGAACAGTCAGATCTGTCTCACCTGGGCATGGGGTCCCACCCAGGTGAGAAGAACAAGTTGTCTTGGTTTGCCTGGAATTTCCTGGTTTTAGGACTGAATGTCCCATGTCCTGGGAATCCCCTGAGACTCAGACAACCCAGGTCATTAGTCACCCTTGTCCAAGGAGAGGGGAGTCCCCTGCCCAGTATCCCAGCCTGTTCCCTTGGCCCTAAAAAGAGATCTGTGAGCAAGAACATACCTGAGCATCAGGGAACCCTGCCCTGCTCTGGGACATTTTAACTCCCAGAAATGGTGTTTCCGTGTGTGCCAAGCTCATACATTTGTCATGAAGGCATTTCTCAGGAAGAGCTGTGGATTCTCTTCTGATCTGCTCATTGCCTTTCTGACCGCCATGGGAAATTTTACATAACCATTAAAGAAAGCTGAATGATAATGTTAAACCTCTGTTTTGTTACCTTTTGTTACTAAATAATTGTACACAACAAACATCTGTGGCTTTCCCCTCCATCTCCAGGTCTCACAGAGACCCCATCTCATAAGAGGACTGGTGGACACAAGCTTCCTCCACAAGGTGAAGGTTAAGGGGGAGGATATTTCTATTCTACTCTGTTGGTCAGTAGTTTTTAATCTGAAAATTTAAGGTTTGGTGTTTCCAACAAGTTGTGGTGTCTCAGGATAAAAACTCTGAATTAAAATAGCATCACATATTTATTGTCCTCATATCTCCCAAGTGACCATCAGCCTCCCTGGTAAGGTTCAGAACAAAGCTTCCCATCAATAAGTCAGGATCTGGGCTTAATTTTTAAAAAATACAGATCTGCCTGTGAAGTGCCACATTCGCCAGAATGTCCCATGGGACTACAGTGGCACCGCCTGAAATTCACCCACCCACCAGGCTCAGGTTCCATCAGGTATTTTACAGACGTTCACCTCCACTAACCTGAACCCCATGGATTTTCTTATCAGCTATTGATGTTGCTCCAGCATCGTCAGAAATGGCTCCCATAGGTGGTAATCCCCTCATTTCTGTCACAGCTTCCTGGTTATTGAATCTAGGGGACTCACCGAGGGTACATCAGTGCCCACCTGTACTCGTGCCTCCCTCAGGACTGTGGAAACACACAGCTGACAGGAAGGGAGAGGTTTCCAGCAGAGCTGGCTGCTTCCTGTCTAGTTTCTGGTTCTTGAAAATGTTTTTAACTTTGAATGGGGGCCAATGGACAAGTTTGGCCTAAAAGAAATAAGGTTGAGGTTGACACATCCCAGTGCCGTTGCCTATCAATTTGATGGCTTGGCTTCAAAATAGATATTTGTCCTTATTCTTGTAATTGTCATATTTCCAATACAAAGATGGAAATGAGGAAACAAAATATGTGAAATCATAAATACCCTGGAAAATTCAGTCACTGAATTTATAAACATTAATCTGACCTGGTCCTACAGGATAGGGAAACAGGAAACAAGTTTCTAGGGTTCTGGAATTTAGAGTGTGGTATATTAAAAGCTAAAGAAAAGGCCCTTTATAAATTTCCTGCCAGAATCGACCCAGTGGTAACCTCTGGGTCTTCCCTAGACTTGCCTGTGGTCAGGTTGGCAGGTGGGAGGAGCAGTGTGAAGGCCCCCTTGATGTCTACCACACTGGCACCTGGGGGCCGTGTGAGACGACTTCTGGGGACTCAGCACTGTCTACGTGGTGTGCCAGTAGCTGGGCTGCAGGAAGGGCATCAGAACCCCAGGGAATAGCTGCTTAGGGGAGGATATGGGGCACTAAGGTCACGCTTGGCCAGTGCCTCCATGGGTTTTTCTGTCCACAACTTCGGCCGTGAGGACACAGGGGCATCTGCTGAGGAACTCACTCATGGCTTTCTCCAAGGCTCTTGAGACATGACTCTTGGTGGGGAACCTGGAAATTAATGTGGGGAAGTATGAACCCCATTGGGGTCCTCTAAATGTATACCTGAGGTTCATCCTCAACATTCTGAGGCTCTCTGGGCAGCAGATGTACAGGACATGTGATACCATCCTGGGTCAGCCCTGAGTGCCTCAGCCCCACAGGCTACCCTGGCCTTGACTCCAGGAGGCCTCTCCTCACTCTTAGCCTATCCTGATTTTCTGATCTACCCCATGCTTGGCCCAACACCCTTGCGTTCCCCTGAGTCTCTATAGTCTCTGAGGAGTTACTGGATTCCCCCCAGGTAACTACCCACGGGGATAATGGCTCTTCCAAGTCATTGTCACAAAATTTTCTATTTTGAGCTTTAAAATTGACTTTTTGGTGCTTCTCTAGGGAATTCCACGAATAAAACCCAGTTCCTCGCATCTCTAATACATTCTCTATAAAAGCTTCAGTGCTATCTTTAGACTTCTGTGGTTGGAGATCGCCCCCTCCCCCTCCCTTTTTTGTATTCAGCTTGTGCATTGTCTGTGTTTTCCTCTTTCTCTTGCCAAAAAAGTAGAGTAGACAGGAAATCAAATGAAATAAAATAGCCACTGCTCAGCTTATCTTAATTTTGTGGGGCAAAGACTAGAATAGGATTTAATTTATTCATCCATTTATTTAAGGGATATTTTTGTGCCAGGCACAGTTCTAGATGCTAAGGAATAATAATGAAAACAACTAACAACAGCCCTGCCCTCACTGAGCTTGCATTCCCATGGGAAAGTCAGAATCATTTGTGCATTTCAACTATAATAGATAGTTAACAAAAATAAAGGAATATTGACTTAGGGGTCATAATATGTTTATTGTATTAAAAAATCACTTTAGCATGCAAGCAATTTGATAAAACTAATTTGGTGAAAATGACAAATCAATGCTATAAATTTAAAAAGCCACAATTAGGAAGCTTCCTAGCAGTTTGTCAGTCTAGAAAAGATTTCCTTTCATTGCCATCGGTGAAAAAGTCTTTCTGATCCATCTTTATTGTTCCCAGAACCAATAAACATTCCTCACTTCCTGTCTTCATGCACCCCGTCTCCATTTCAAACTCAACTAAGAAAAATTTTTTATTTTAAATCTCACATTTCAGGCTGAGTGAGGTGGCTCACACCTATAATTCTAGCACTCTGAGAGACTGAGATGGGTTGATTGCTTAAACTCAGGAGTTCAAGAACAGCCTGAGCAAGAGACCCTGTCTGTACTAAAAATAGAGAAACTAGACAGGCATTGTGGTGGGTGCCTGTTGTCCCAGCTCCTCTAGAGGTTGAGGCAAGGGGATCTCCTGAGCCCAAGAGTTTGAGGTTGCTATGAGCTATGTCTCTGTGGCACTCTACCCAAGGCACAGAGAAAGACTCTGTCTCAAAAAACTAAACTAAAATAAATAAATAATTCTCACATTTCAGAAGTTGTTTTGTATCTAATTTTAATGTATCTGAGATACGCATTTTTTTTTTCGAGGCAGAGACTCACTTTGTCACCCTCCATAGAGTGCTGTGGTGTCATAGCTCATAGCAACCTCAAACTCTTGGGCTTAAGTGATCCTCTTGCCTCAGCCTCCCGAGTAGCTGGGACTACAGGCCACAATGTTCAGCTATTCTTAGAGACAGGATTTCACTCTTGTTCATGCTGGTCTCGAATTCCTGGGCTCGAATCCACCCATTTTGGCCTCCCAGAGTGCTGGAGTTATAGGCGTGAGACACTACTCCTGGTTTGAAGTATACATTTTTTTAAGAAGTATCTTCTAAATTCATGTTTGTTTTACAATTTCAGCATCAGCCACAGAAATGACCACTTCACCTGGTAAATTTATTTTCTTTCTTGCTTTCCATAAATCAGATTGCCACATATATGGTCAGTTTTAGAGTTTCTATCTCCTTTGGAACTAAATATCAAGCTTACATCAAACTAATATAAGATGCTTATGTATCCACTGAGTGAAATGGTAAATTGAACAGATCTTGATTGCATACCATCCACACACACAAGACACAATATGTCCAGTTTGTTCTCTCCCTCTGTGGGGCAACAGCAGATCTCTGAACTCAAGTTCCAGTGACATGGATTCACTTAAAATTCCCATCAGTGTCCACACATTTGGGTTTTCAGTGAGTTTTGCTGCATTTGTTTTACTGTTGGTTTTAGAGACAAGGTCTCCTTCTGTTGCCCGGACTGGAGTGTAATGGTTGTTCAAAAATCAGCACAAGGAAGGAGAGGTAGCCTGATTGGGAATGGTGGGAAATGAGAAAGAGATGCATGAAAGACATAAAACACACAAGAGACAAAGAATAGGATGGGGTTGGGAGGGCTGATGCAGCTGATGACTATAGCCAGCACCAAACTTTGGGCTGTGGAAACAGCTTTACTTACAAAGTATCTTTAACAAGGTAAATCTTAACACCTGGGGTAAGGATTAACTTTAAGGAGGAGAGGCTGTGTGCTTGCCAAAAATAAGGAAAGTATTCATGGGCTACATGACTTCTAGCAGGTAAAAAGAATGTTTGATGTTAAGGAGGAGAAGTAGCTGTGGGGGTCGTTCCCTGAATGCCTCCCCAGGCTGTGGGGGCCCTGCTGCCTCACAGCCCATTAACCCACAGTGGTCCAATAACAAATTACTATAATCTCAAACTCTTCGGCTCAAAGCAATCCTCCCACCCCAGCCTCTCAAGGAGCTGGGATTACAGGCACATGCCACCACACCCAGTTAATTTTTTTTCTTTGTTATTTTTTGTAGAGATGGAGTCTCACTATATTTCCCAAGCTGGTTTCAAACTCCTAGCCTCAAGTGACTCTCCTCCTTCAACCTTCCAAAGTGCTGGGATTACAGGTATGAGCCACTGTGGCCGGCCATTTTTGAGCCAATTTTAATACAGCACTAGTGGGCAGGGGCTGAGCAGAGCCCAGAGATGCAAAGGGACTTGTATAAGACCATATATTCCTTTCCATAAAGACCAGAGATGTACACAGGTCTCAGGTCCCAGCCCCATGTACCACCTGCTTCATTAATTCCCTTGGCTTAATGAAACAGAGAATAGGTGAATCAAATAGAAATAGAACATAACCTAATATAAACATGCCTGGTACATGATGTGTAGATAGGATATATATTTTTTTAATTCTTTACCAAAGAATTTGATTAGCAAGGATGGCATTTCATTGCAATTTAATTTTAACCTTTCACTTGTCTTGACAGTTTCTACCTCAATTTCATCCACAGATGAAGCCCTTACAATTGGTAACAAGTTTTCTGCTGACTAGTCCTTGTACTACCTATATAAAGACTACTGCTGTGCTGTACCTAGTTAGTACAATTGTACCCCCATTTGTTCCGGAGTCACTTGGCTGAGTCAATCCCTTGGGAAATAGACTAAGACCCAGAAATAGATGATTTGGCTGCATACAAACTGAGATCCCAACATTTAAAGGGAAGTAAAGCACTTGAATACACATGCAGGTGCCCACGGGCCAATTTCTGAGAGCCTGTCATTCCTACTTTCTACACTCATGTTAACAGTTGGCTTTCTGGAAACCCTGCTGGTTGTAGTTAGGAGAAAAAAGGGGTTGGGATAGTGGTGAAGGGGCTGAGAGGGATAGAGCAGCCACACTGGCAATGTCAGGAAATGCTAGAAGGTGCTCTAATAGCCACAGAAGGATCCAGAAAAACCATCATTATCACCAGACTCCTTAAAGTCAATATATAGAGCAAAAATGCCCACTTAAATCAATGTCCTTTGAGACACCTCTGAACTACATCACTGCACAATGGTGACATTCTTCCTAATGAGTCTAAATCACGCAGGTTACAATATGATCAATATCTTTTTTTTTTAAGGACAGAGAAGCATGCTTCATTTCAGGATGGATTTAATTGATAGCAGTGCATAGGGTTTTAATTTGAAAGGGTGAGAAATAACTAATCCTCATAGTTGAATTTTTTTCTGCCAATAAAGCCTGGTAAATGAGACCCTAGTAAAAGCAGAAATATGTATAACCAGAAAATGAACTTAAAAAGTGCAGATCAATTGACTCACATGCCTATTTGTGTTTTCTTATTCAGGTGTAACTTCTACTTGGGAAGAAATGACTCCTGCACCTGGTAAAGCCCTCTGCCCATTGTACTGAGGCAAACAGAACAGGATGACAGGGTCACCTCTGTCACTCCAGTAGGGCCAGACAAGGACAGGCACGGGAATGGGGTGGTGTTAGATTGTCACTGTGCAGGAGCAGAATGTCTTCTCTGGGCCAGACATTGTAAGACATCCCTCTGGGCCAGAGGGATGGTAAGACATAGAGAAACTCCCTGGCCATCCCAGGTCACCTGCAATGGGTTCTCATCCATCACACATCTATCCTTCATTCCTGCATAGCACTTGTCACATTGCAATTTCACGTTTATTTGACCTTATCCGTCTCTCTCACGACACAGTCCTCTCTTTGAAGCTGGGAACCACATGTGGTTTTGTTCACTGTCTTGATCCAGCCCTGGCACAGTGCCTATCTTGGAGCAATGGGCAGTCAAGATTTTTCAATTAAGGCTCAGCACCCATAGTACAGTGGTTACGGCACCAGCCATATGCATAGAGGCTGGCAGGTTCAAACCTGGCTTCAGCCAGCTAAACAACGACAACTGCAACAACAACAAAAAATAACTAGGCATTGTAGCAGGTGCCTATCGTCCCAGCTACTGGGAGGCTGAGGCAAGAGAATCACTTAAGCCCAAGAGTTTGAGGTTGCTGTGAGCTGTGACACCATGGCACTCCACCAAGTGAGACTCTATCTCAAAAAAAAATTGTCAATTAAATAAATGAAAGCCATGGTTTCTATGCCCCAAGACAGACAAAAGAAAACAAGTAAACTATAAAATAATATTTGCTTGCAGCCTTAGGTAGGTTTTGACCAATTACCTTTTGTTATTGACAGGATCTTTGAGTATTGCTGAACCAATTACTTCAACAGGTAATTTAATATTATTTTTTATTCCATCTTGCTTCCTATAAATTACTCTATGTTGCTTTCTAGTGAATTCATTGAACAACTATTTATGTGCTGGTCAAATTCTTTAATTCTTTATTAATTTTTTTATTAATAATTTTGTAATATGTTCATTTTGACCTGACTCATAAAAGCCATTCCCCTTGATGATGGATGAATTCTGGGTAGCCCAGATAAATTCAAAAGCCAAAGGAAAAATTCATTCAGCCAATTAGGCCTAGTCAGTCTGTGACAACATTCCCTCTAGACTAATTGGTGGTCTGATGTCATCACCTATTTGAGTCCATGGAGAGAGTTTCTCCTGGAGACCAGCTACTATGTGATATTGCCAGAATGGGGAGAAACCAGGCCATGGGCATCTCTGCTCCTGCATGACACTCAGCAGCATTCAGTGAGGATGGCCATCAGCCGACTCTGTGCCAAGGCGGAGAGAGGTACAGGGCTGGGCTAGCTAGGCTGACAAGTAACTTACTCTTGTACAACAAGTTCTGAGTAATGCTGGCTGGAATTATCCAAGAAATACCTTATGTGACTCCAGGTTCAAGCATTTTACAAGCAGTGTGGAGGGTTTTTGGGGAAGAGAGGGAAACAGTAAAGAAGGAACTTTCCCAACTCAGGTGCTGAAGCCATTGAGAAATAAAATACCAGAGTTGGCACCAAATATGGACTTTATTACTGATAAAACTGAGCTGGAGGGCAACACTTAGTACCTCCCTACCCTTCCCTAGATCTTGGGACAGCTACAGAAAGTTCTAGTCTGCAGATCTGAGGGCACTGCCTCCACCCATCTGAAAGAAAGAAGGTGAGGAAAGCAAGTCCTCATTTACAGAATCTTTGTTAGATTAGACCCACATAGATAAGTCCTCCAAACAGGTCACCGCCACCTCCATGGGAAGAAGTAAAGAGTGGGCAAGAGAAATAGAGACCCAAGGGGTAGAGGGTGGCATGAAGGTAGTGGAGGCTCTGGTTAGGCCAGCACTACTGACTAGAGCAGGAAGACAAAGCTTCCAGCAGTCACATGGACCCATGAGGCCACTTACCCTCCCCAGATCTGCAGAGGCATATGTGCCAGATGAGATGTCTCCCTGCTGCCTTGTCTTTTTTTTTGGCCGGGGCTGGGTTTGAACTCACCACCTCTGGTATATGGGGCTGGTGCCCTACTCCTGTAAGCCACAGGTGCCACCCTGCCTTGTCATTTTTGATGACCTGCAGCCTCCACCTCAACCACTGTGCCCTCCAAACCAGGTAGAACATTTTGTCTGCTGTCCCATCAAGTACCTCTTCTTGGAGTTCCATAGAAAATTTGGTATCCAATGTAGCATTGATTTAAAAAACACAACAACTACAACAATAAAAAGCAGAAACCTGGGAGTCCCCTCCACTGGTACCTAAGTCTCCTCTTCCCTTTATCTACAGATATCTCTTCAATGTCAGCAGAAGCGACCTCTCCATCTGGTAAATCTCTCTCTCTCTTGTGGTGCTGTTTAAACTAAGGAGACCAGCTTATGTGTCATATTCTATTCAGAAAATGAGCCTGTTTGATGACCATTTTAACCACCAAGTAAACCTTGGGGTCTTCTTTCCTTCCACTCAATGATGTTTCCCATTTTCTTTATTTAATCACAGATCCATTCTCAACCTCAGCAGAAGTGGACCCTGCCTCTGGTAACGTTTTCTACCTGTCACATTTCCTAAGTTACATATTATCACATTTTTTTCTATTTGGCAAATGAACATATGTGCTCGATGTTTTGTCTATGGTACAATCCCCAGTATAAGCAGAAACTGCAGCATCCTTTTCACAGAAATTGAGCTTCGCAAGCTCCTCATTCATCCTTAGACACAGACGTGCCCCCTTCAGTAGGGAATGCCTCTGCCTATTGCACAGGTCATGGTCAGAGGTGCCTGAGAGGGGCGATGGCTGGGGACCCACTGCTCCCCTGCTTGGCCATGTGTGTCATGTTGCAGGTGATGCTTCAACCTGGCCGGCACTCCTGAACGTGCACATGGGAAAGGCGGATTATGAGTGTTAATCCAATCCGTCTGCCCTTTTATTTTCCATCATGTAGATGGTGAGAACAAAACATTCTTCTTCACTTGCAGATACAACACCCACGTCAGCTGAAGTGCCTTCTCCTCCAGGTACACACTCCGCTCCTGGCAGCAGCCCTGGTGAGAGAATGTCTGAGAATCCCCAGGCCAAAAAGAGTTTACACACCCACCTGAGAGTAGGATAGAAGAAAGGACAGGTGAGGGGAGGCCAGTCAACTCCCAGAGGATTCCAGGCCACTCCCCCATTCCCTTTCTCGTTAAGAAACACTGTGAGGGTGGATGCTGGGGGTCCGATGAACAGGGTAAAACAGCCAACCTCAAATGTCCAGACCTTCGAGGTGATATAGACCAGTAGTGCCCAATTCACCTGCATGTGAACCTCAAGCATGCAGACCTTATCAAAATGCAGATTCAGGGCTCCAGGTGGTGCTGGTCATGGCCCCCACTGGAGAGTAAGGCCTGAACCACCACCTCATTTTGGAGGAAAACGGCCCAGAGAAGAAAGCAACTTGCCTAAAGTCACAGAGCTGGGGCAGGGCAAAGCGGTCTCCCGATTTCTATCTTGCTTTGCTGATAAATCCATCCACATGATCCCACCAATTCCCTATGACATCAATGTCTTCAGTAAATGAGCTCTGTTGCTCTTTGGTCTATTTTGTTTATTTTCTTTTTTCCCCCAAGTCCTGATTGCTTTGAAGATATATGGGGATAGAACAATGAAACCAAATTTAGTACTTGCTTTTCACTTATATTTCAGCATGGGTTTCCATCTTTCAATCCTTCCTTCTTCCTCCCCTCACTCCCTCCATCCCTCATTTCCTCACTTCCTTCCTTCCCCACCCCCACCACGACTCCTCTTTTGTCAGAAGATCCCTTCACTTGTAATTTTTACTGGCTCTTGACCTTATATGAGGTGAACTTTTTTTTGCAGACCTGGTTGGTGGCACCTAGGTTGCTTTGTGCACAGATTAGATGGCATGCACACATGTTACTTCCTTTATGAGAGCATGGAAGCCAAACCACTTCCTGTAGAAACAGGAAGTGTGAGGAAAGTGCAGAGGCCATTAAACCCTTAATTAGGGTAAGAATCATCCCTGATTCACTGCGCCCTAGGTGACTGTAACTCCCACGTCTATGCTTCTGAAAGGCACAGGGCTGAGAAAGAACATGTGCTTTGGGAACTCACAGCCTTGAATTGTGGATGACCTCAGCACACTGTGCAGCCCCTCTGAGCCTGCATTTCCTCACCTCTACATTAGTGACAATAGTTACCTGGCAGAGTTGCTATGAGAATTAGAAATCTAAATGATGACACATTGCAGATGCTCAAAGTGGGAACCGTTCACGTACCTTGCAAAATGCCAACTTCTTATACACCCTTTCCCGCCGGAGTGTGTGAAGCCACAAGATAAAAGTGCAAGCTGGATTTCTGTTGTATACCACTTATGAAGCAGGCTTGTTTTCATAAATATATAGTCTACAGTGTAAGATTCCAATGAAGCCAAATTTTAATGCTTTCTTCTAACTAGTTGTTGTTGTTGTTTCAGGCAAAGATCTAATTTCAACAAAAGTGACACCATTACCTGGTAATGATCATATATCTACAAATATTTCTGAACAACCTAACTTGATTTTCTTGGCTTCATTTTCAGCCCCTATAAAATTTTCTTCTATAAAATCCTAATTTTTTTATCCTCCCTCTCAAAAAGTCATGCTTTATAAAGCATTTTTTCTGACCACTTAATAAATGATTTTATTTCTGGAAAATAAACAGGATACAGTACCACTTGTTACATTTTGATGCCGATAAAAATTAAACTTAATAGACAGCATTTCTGTACTCAAATCAGAGTAGAAACTTAAAAGTATTAGTGACTGGCTGGGCTTAGTGGCTAATATCTGTAACCAGCACTTTGGAGGCTGAGGCAAGAGGATCACTTGGGCCCAGGAGTTTAAGGTCCCAGTGAGCTAAGATGAGGCCACTGCACTCCAGCCTGGGCAACAGAGAGAGAAACTGTCTCTAAATTAATTTAAGAAAAAAAGGAAGTATTGGTGCCTGAAATTAGAGAAAATGTTTAGTACTTTTTCAGTTTTAAATATAATATGTGACTTAGAGGGGAACCGATTATTACAACTTTTTTTTTCTTATTTACAGTTACAATTTCAGTTAATGAAGAAACAGTCCCTTCACCTGGTAACTTTTGTTTTGTTTCTAAGCACCAAAGTGATCATATGTCCATTAATACTGTTAAGATTGTATTTTTTTCATTTAAATTTCTGATTCTTTACAGGGAAATTTTATCAGCTTGCAGGTGTGTATGTGCAGACACAAGTGTGTGTGAATACACATAGACATTGTGGTTAGGAAGGCCCAAGTTCACCTTGAAAAACCTCACTTAGTAGATATTTACCTTTATTCTAGTTTAAACAAGCAAGATTATCTTGCTCCCAACGTTACAGCCAAAAATTGGTCAAGGAGAAAGCACCCATGGTAGACCAGCAGACTGCAGCACAGAGAAGCTGAAGCCCTAGGCAGTTGTTAACACTCACTAGGCACCTTCTACATGCCAAACAGAGCAGGGAACAGAAAGAAGACATCACTGCAGACCAACTAATAGGAAGACAAATTATTCACACATGTCTGGGAGTGTGGCATCACCAACATATAATAGGTTTATTTTTTTGTTGTTTGTACTTTTTAAACCAACTTTCTTAAAGTATAATTTTTGTACAATAAATTTCACACATCTATGATTTCTAATGTAACCAACCCCACTACCAAGATGTAGATTCATTTCCATCACCCAAGAAAGTTCTCTCATGCCCCTTTGCAGTAAATCTCTCTGACCTCTCCCAGGCAACCACTGATCTTTCAGTCACTATATGTTAGATCTGATTTTCTAGAATTTCACTTAAATGGAATCAATTAATATATGCTCTTTGTGTCTGACTTCTTTTCTTTTATTTTATTTTTTCAAAAATAGAATCTCACTCTGTCACCCAGACTGGAGTACAGTAGCCTGATTACAGCTTACTGTAACCTTGAACTCCTGGGATCCTCCTGCCTCAGTCTCCCATGTAGCTGGGACTACAGGGATGCACCTCTATGCCCAGCTAATTTTTATTTTATTTTATTTTTGAAGAGATGGAGTCTTGCTGTGTGGCCCATGCTGGTCTCAAACTCCTGGCCTCAAGTGATCCTCCCACCTTAGCCTCCCAAAGTGCTGGGTTAACAGGCATGGGCCACTGTGCCTGGCCTCTGCATGACTTCTTTTAGTAAACAAATTGTTTTTGAATCACACATATCATTCCATGCATTGCTAATTTTTTTTTTTTTTTGTAGAGACAAAGTCTCACCTTATCGCCCTCAGTAGAGTGCCATGGTGTCATACAGCTCACAGCAACCTCCAACTCCTGGGCTTACACGATTCTCTTGCCTCAGCCTCCCAAGTAGCTGGGACCACAGGCACCCACCACAACGCCCAGCTACTTTTCTTTTTGTTGTTGTTGTTGCAGTTTGGCCAGGGCTGGGTTTGAACCCACTACCCTCAGTATATCCCCTGCTGACTCAGCCACAGGCGCCGCCCTAATTTTTTTTTTTTAATTACTTAGTAACATCCCATTGTGTGCATTAATCCTTTCTCCTATGGATGGGCACTCGGGTGTGGACTATTGTGGACAATTCTGCTAGGTACAAATTGGTATCCATACATTTTCACTAACCTTGAGTGAATACTGAGCAAGGTTACAAAATACCGTCTTTATAGCTAAAATATTGTCTTTTACTCATCAAGAGTAAAAGTAATTGCATTGGATATGTGTTTGATGAGTCGGGGAAGTGCCTCATCTAGAACAACTGTCTTCCAAAGATTTAGGAATGTTTTGTCTGCTTGCCTGTTCGTTCTTGCTGTTTGTTCTGGTTTTTATACTTTTGTTTAAAGATTAAGTTCTTAGGCATCTGGGAACTTAAGGCTTTGGGTAAGGCTTTGTTTAAGAGAGTGTGTGTGACAGAAAACAGCAAAATCAGACCTGAACTTGAGCGGGTGCCGGTTCAGGTCCGGTTTTTCCTACCGGGAGTAGCGGGTGCCACCCGAGACGCGTGCAGGGCCTCTCCGCTCCTGACCGCTCCTGCCGTCCGCAGAGCTGCCGCTGCGCCTGGCGGGCGGGCCGAGCCGCTGCGAGGGCCGGGTGGAGGTGCTGCACCGCGGCGTGTGGGGCACAGTTTGCGACGATCACTGGAATATCAAGAATGCCCGTGTCGTGTGCCGCCTCCTTGGCTGCGGGCCCGCGCTGGGAGCCTGGGGCCACGGCCACTTTGGCCCGGGCGCAGGGCCCATCCTTCTGGACGACGTACGCTGCGAGGGCTTCGAGGACGAGCTGGGAAGCTGCTCCCACTCGGGCTGGGGCCGCCACAACTGCCACCACCGCGAGGACGCGGGTGTGGTCTGCGCAGGTACAGTCTGGGCACAGGCTCCCCACCCCCCTGCGAGCGCGGTCCCCAGGTCCAAGGGCGCCATCCTGAGAGATGCTGGTTGTGGCCAACACCCCATATCCGAGCATACCCAGAGCGCGTTATGTTTGTTAGCTATATGTGGTGGCAAATGTTTGCAACCTCCAGGTTTTGCAAACACTTTGTGCAGTGTTTGTTCTGAAAAGCTGCAAGATCATGAAGTCAGGGTAACAAAATGATTACGGTCACAGAACTTGCTTAGACTACAATTTGTCCAGTTCCCTTCCCAATCCCTAAGGAAGGCTCCAAGGGCCCACTTCTAGGTGGACACTCTTCTTCTCCTCAGAAGTCGGGACACCCCACAATGTCCCAGGTTCCCCTCCTTGAGTCCCTCTCATCAGAAATGTGGCCGACCCCACCCCTTTCCTGGGATGGCTATTATTAGCCCCCCATATCTGTCTCGGCATTCCAACTTCCTTGTACTTGTAAGTTTACCCTACATCCCAAGGAGTTACGGAATTCTAAGATTTGGCAAACAAATCTGAGTTCACCTTGTCTGTGCCATTCTTAGTTTTTTTTTGTTTGTTTGTTTTTTTATAATTTTATTGAATCATAATTCTGTACATTGGTGCAATCATAGGACACGATTCATATACATTCAGAAATGTTTTGATCGTACTGTTACAGATAGTCTTCATGGCATTTTCTTGATCACTATATAAAGACATTGATACTCTACATTTAATAAGTTTCACCAGTACCCTGCTAAGATGCACCGTAGGTGTGATCCCACTAATTGCCCTCCCTCCAC
>CAUYON010101644.1:0-15490 GCA_963573935.1 Arctocebus calabarensis | reverse complement strand
ATGTGCTGGCTTCATATACAATCAGAAATATTTTCATCCAACTGTTCGACATAACCTTCAATGGATTTTCTTGGTTATTGTATGAAAACATTTGTGTTCTGCATTTAGTAAGTTTCACCTATAATTGCTTTTAAGTTAATGATCTGATATTAATTTTGAAAATCACATAACCACACTTACCTCATTCCGTATGTATCTTAGTCTTTCCTTTATATGTAGATCTTAACAAAAATTTAACTTATTTGAATCTGGGGACCATTTTTGAACTTCACAACTATAATGGGGATATTATAGGAAAACTAGAAAGATGGTAGCAATACCAGAAATTGGTCCTGTAATAAGTGAAGTGAATAAGTATCATTCAGCCTCTGAAATATAACTATGATATGAAATCACATAGAATATGGAGACATGTCAAAAGGGATAAAAGATAAAGCCGATACCTGCTTCTGAAGAAGGCAAGGCAAAAGGAAGTAAGTGATTATTAATTAGAAGGGATACTTCCCCAGAGCATTGCAGAGAGAAAAATCTAAACTGTCTTCTTTAGAGATTTTACAGAATAGGAACATTTATTTTTTGTCTGACAGTTTAAATATTCTAATTGCAGCCCGTATCAGTTTCCTGTAGTTGCTGTAACAGATTTCCACAAACTTGTTGATGTGAAACTATAAAAATGTCTTCTCTCCCCATTCCGGAGGCTAAAAGTCTGAATTCAGTAGCTCTGGGCCCAAATCAACGTATCTGTATGGTCATGCTGCCTCCACAGGCTCGAGGAAAGAATACATCCCTTTTCTGTTTCAGCTTCTGGTGGCTCCTGGTATTCCGTGGCTTGTGAACCACGTGGCCCCAGTCTATAAAGCCAGCATTTCAAATCCCGATCTGCTTCATTGTCTCACTGCTGTCTCCTGTGTGTGTGGTGGGTGTGGGAAATGGACCTCTGCTTCATCTACCAGGACTCACGAGATGGCAATTAAGAACCTCCAGGCAATCCAGGATAATTTCCCCATCTTAAGGGCTTTACCATGATCACACCTGCTAAGACCCTATTTGCAAATAAGGTAACACATATGGGTTTCAGGAATTAAGGTTCATTATCTTTGGCAGGCAGGGGGAAGAGTTTTTTTTTTTTTTTTTTAGAGACAAAGTCTTACTTTGCCGCCCTTGGTAGAGTGCTGTGGTGCCACAGCTCACAGCAACCTCCAACTCTTGGGCTTAAGCAATTCTCTTGCTTCAGCCTCCCAAGTAGCTGGGACTATAGGCACCTGTCACAACATCCAGCTATTTTTGTGTTTTTTCGTTGTAGTTTGGCTGGGGCTGGGCTCGAATCCTCTACCCTCGGCATATGGGGCTGGTGCCTTACTCACTGAACCACAGGTGCTGTCCGGGGAAGAATTTTTTTAGCCTACCATACAAATTGAGGGATAAACTAGTTGATCACTTCACTGGCATTTCCAGGATTACAATTCTGTGATCCACCTTTGGCAATCTGATTCACCATTCTCCGAGTCTTGGTTTTATATTTTACAAAATGAGCCTAATAATGGTACTTAGTCCGTAAGATTGTTATGAAGATTAAGCGCCTTAATACTATTAAAACATTTGGAAGAGTCGTACCTAATAAGTTCTGAATAAGTGTCAGCTTATTGGTGCTGTCTGTGTTGGTATTATGGTTATTAAGAAAGGAGGCTATGCAAGAAGGTAATTGAATACCGGCTTGGTCACCTATGATATATAACCATATTTCTTTACTATTACATTATTTTGTTTTGATACATTTAATTAAAGTGGGTCACAGAAGTAGTTAAAGTAGTACCTTGTGGTCCGAAGAATGTGTTTAATCTGCTGTGTGAATTTTCTTTGATTTTGTCTATTACAGGAACAGACTAACTAAACTGACCCCCAAATTAAACAGGCAATTCAGAAACCAAGTCTCACAAAATAATCCCTTAAGAATAACAGTCCTGGGAGTAGTAGAGATACACTGCTCACTCAGAGAAGAAATTAGAACACTAAAGATGTTTGATTCCTCTTTTCAACTATTTATGGATATTAATAAAATATCAAACTTTTAGATTATAACAGAAGCCCTTTTCTGCTGAATTGAGCGTCATACTTAATATAACTTTAGTGGAGTCAGTTTCTATTTCAAGTCACCTTTTTAGCTTTAAAATTTGTCCCTTCCCCCCCTTATCCATTATTATAGCATAAGCACATCTCATTTATTTATAACTAAACAAAATATTGTCTACCAAACCATTTCCAGCCCAGGGTTTTACTAGGTTTTATAAATATGGATACTCTATACTCTAACATACATTTAGGCATTATTTTGTCTGTCATACACACTAATGGGTAGTGTACGTCATTTTTTCTAGTGGCTATATCAGGCCTTTTGTAATTACACAGTCATTGATGAGCCAGACTGAAAATAATGTTAATTGGGTTTTCATTACTAATATGATACAATCTTCAAATAAAAATTTAAATAACAATGTCCAGGGCAAACCAATGGAAATAATACTTCCATTTTTCTCTATGCATTTTACCATACTGTATAAAGCTCAAGGGCTGTGATGACAGTCTATAGACCTTTTGCTATTCGAGACAGCAAATAGCAAACCTTATGAAATTGTTGTTTTTGTGGGAGGCAAGGTTGAATGGGGTGGTTTCATGTGATACAAGGCAAATAATACCTCCGGGAAGGAGCTCAGTTTTTCAGACCTATCAAATGAAAGTAGCTAGATAAAACATTCGAGAATATAGAATTTATTTTTTCATTTCCACTTATTTATATTTCTTCCAATAAATATATAAACTGAGTCTTGTTTCACATCCTTTACTTTAATGTCAATGATTATGGGAGCATACATTATTAAAAGAAGGGAAATAAGCAAAAGAAATTCATAGTGGGAAAAGCTGGGTGCAGAAAATAATGAGAAATGCAGATCATTCCTAAAGTTTGTAATCATTTCTGTTTGACAGTGTTTCTCTCTTTAAATGCTTATCTCCTTACCCATTTTTATTTTATTTTTATGTGTCTCATGAAGTTGGATATCGCTCAATGTTTGGTTCCTTAGTATCTGATCACAGAGAGCATATCGCCCTGGCATTTTTTATATAGTGTATGGAAAGAAAATCATGTTCATATATTGAGATTTATTATTTGAAGTTTTTCAATATAGCAAAGCACACCTAAAAAATGTAATGTACCTGCATATGCAAGCATGCTATGCTATTATAGCATCAGGTAAAATTTTATAGCTTCTGTTGAGAGAAGGCAGAGAATCAAATCCGTGCACACACTTCTCTTTGTGTTTGACGATATGGGGAAGGGTAGTATGTTTTCCGTGAAAACCTCCAAAACATTCAGTCATTGCCTTTTGGGTTTGGGCTTGTTCTGGACTGGTAAGTAGCTGAGAAGATGCCAGATCTCTAATGGAAGAGATTATTACCTGTGGGTTAAGTTCAGGAAAGGGAATGACTTGAGAGAGTAAAGTACATGGGCCTATTATTATGGAGTTCATCAAGAAGTTAAGTTTCACATTGATATGATATTTGTATTCATGGTAAATTACATGGTTTTCTTATATCAAGGAAGTTTTGCTATAAGAAATTTCACATTAAGAAACACAGTAGGTTAGTACTAATAACCTCTGTGAACTGTTCTCATCTGCTTCTGTTTTATCAGAATGGTCGATTCTTCTGGCCTGGTTTCATGCCATACCTTGCTGTACGTTGCATTTCAGAATGGATGCAAATGAGTAACCTGAGACCACCTCATAATTTAAAAAGCAATCTTACTCAGAGTAAACGTGTATCCATTAAAAATGAATACGGGCAAAAAAGAAAATGACTGTGGTTCAATAATTTATGAAAAATGTTACAGTTTTATTATCTCTCTCTGCCTTTTTAAAACACACGTATCACTGCAGCATGGAGGTACTCAGACGAAAGATTGGTTTCTAGCTCAGAAATGATGGAGAGAAATTTCTATTTTCCATTTATTTCTTAGCAGCTTGACAGATGATTGCCAAAGAGTGAGCAAAAAAAGGTAGATACAAGGGAATAAATCAATTAGCTAGCTAATTTATATGATACTTTCTGTGGGCAAAAAATTAAATTATAGAGGTTTGGGGAAAAATAAAAAACTTTGCCAGAACTTTCTTTAAAATTCCATGTGGGATGGGGAAGGGTGTGGGGTTAGATGGCCCATCAGAGATTTCATCATGCCAGGCCATACAAGGATACAAGAATGGTATGAGTTTATATTTGTTGAAACTGAGTGGTCTCTGTATACATCACACTACTTTTGCATATGTCTGAATTTTTTTATAATAAAAAGTATTTATTAAGTCTCAAGATTTAGCTGTTTTCCAAAAGGAATTTATACTTTAAGTATGGAAGAAACAAGAATGTTCATCGTGCACAAATACCACAGGCTCTGTATATTATCAATTTTTCCTATTTTCATAAAATGCTTGATTTCTATGTCCTTAAAATGTCAGACAATTCCCCAATAAGTAAATGTGTTCAACATCTCTAACCCTGCTTCCGATGTCAAAGTCAAGGTGGTCTGTCATGAGAGGACAAAGCTAATAAACATCACAAATAAAGAATATACTCTGAGGTATAGACTGAGGAGAAAGGGGAGAACAGAAATTTGGATTAGAGTCTTTCTGAGTTAGTAGGCCCAACTTTTTTCCCCTCAAAGCAGCATGAATGTTTCAAAGACAATATTATCTAGTAACTAATTTTGATTCTCTGTGTGGTTTTAGGAGCATGCCTTGGTGAGGTACTTGAACAACTCAGAAATGAAAGGAATAGCTCATTATTATACAACTACTTTTGTGGAGAACTAGAACTTGATCTGTTACTAACCTTACTGCTGATGTATTCTTTAACCAGAGTAAATGACATTGCCAAGAACTGCTTCTTAGTTTCCATAACATTCAGTTGCTAATCCTGATTGAATTTAAGACTACTAATTTAGTGTCGATTGAACAGGAAAAAAAGTATATGTAGCCAGATCCCTGTTCCTTGCTGTTACTCAGAACAAAACTTTAAACAAATATCTGCTATTTTGTTTGTCTGTAACAACCTTATGTTTATTGAGAGAAGGTTATTCATTCATAAATAAATAACTTACGAGATCAGACAATGAAGTCCATGAACTTCATCCTAGAACAAGTGCTACAAGCTTCATTGCTGAGTATCTCCACAGTCTCTTTCAAAGTACAAATTCCCTGTGGGAATTTACGCACAGATACCAGCAGACACCAGCAGCTAATCCACCTTTCAAAGCAATATACTTGGTTGGGCCGATGTAGTTTCTTCATTAACCCTTTCTTGACTCTTAGCCCCACAGAGTTGGCAAATTCTTTCTTTATACCATATTGTGCACTGCAATTCTATTATACCACCTATAACAGCAAGTTGCCTTTCTGAGTTTACATGTCTGTCTTCTCCTGGACTCTAAATTTTTTTGAGATCAGTGATCATTTTCGACACCCAGCACAATGACTTACAATGGCTAATACTTTGATTTTGAGCTGATTTAAGCAGAAAGTCTGCTGGCTTCTCCCTGTTCCTTTTCTCACATATCCCATATATCTTCACTGGGGGTACTTATACTAATAAGAGAGACAAATATTTTGCCCACTGACTTCTAATTTGATATCCTTTGATTTATTTTGCCCCTTGACTTCTAATTTTATATCCTTTGACTGAATTAACCTTGCATCCTTAAAGACTATAAATTTTCCTTCTCAAAATAAAAGCAATACACATTATGACTTTTTTTTTTCCTTTGAGACAGAGTCTCACTATGTCACCCCCAGTAGAGTGCTATGGCATCACAGCTCACATTGACCTCAAACTCTTGGGCGTAAGTAATTCTCTTGCCTCAGGCTCCCAAGTAGCTGGGACTATAGGCACCTTCCATAACGCCTGGCTATTTTTTGTTGCAATTGTCATTGTTGTTTTAGCTGGCCTGGGCTGGGTTTGATCCTGCCAACTTCGGTGCTATGGCTGGCGCCCTAGCCACTGAGCTATGGGAGCTGAGCCCACTTTCTGACTTTTGCATCAGCCATGAGCTAAGTAACATACAAATCTAAGATCTCTAGCTCCTCAGAGCCAATATCTATTGCTTTGAGTCATTTCCTTCTAATTATTAGGTAGAATCTACCGTGACCAAGGCAATCTAATGCTATTTATTATTAAACTGCTCTCACAAATCCTTATTCCATCCATTCTTCTAAATCCAGCCCTGTCTTCCATCTTTTTGCTTTGCCTCTTGCCTTCCCATTCACTCACTCCAAGCTTCTGTTCACTTTTTCTAGAAGAGTTATCCTTTCACATAAGAAGACAATCTTTGTAGCTCTTTTGAGGTCCATAGTTTTGAAGTTCCAAGATAATAAGGAAACATTTCTGTGTAGGATGATTTTAACAATCCCTTAAAGAGGATGCAAGGTAGTACCCAAAGTGCTGAACTTCATTAAGGCTTAAACTTAACAAGTGCATTGTCCATCAAAACATCAGTGGTTTTCCTCCTTTCTTCCTTCTTTTTTTTTTTGCAGTTTTTGCCTGGGGCTGGGTTTGAACTCGCCACTTCTGGGATATGAGCCCGGTGCCCTACTTCTTTGAGTCACAAGCACCGCCATCCCTCCTTTGTTTTTTTTTTTTTTAAGTTTTTCTACTCCTTTCTTAGAAGAACAATTGTTTTCTAGGGTTGAGGATATTTGGGCAGCTTTTCTTTCTATTCTTCCTCGATGGGAAGAAATGACTTCCCATGACCTTCCAGTGGCCTCTCAATTAGGTTCAGTTCAGGGTGGAGTTTGGGTAAATAGTCAGGTTGATCCTTATTATTCTTCATGTAAAGAACCCACCCCTAGTATCCCTAATTACAAGTAACCTTTCCTGTGTTATACTACATCCAAAGTTTCCATCAGGTGGGGTAGAACAGGCTGGTATTTCACACTAAAGGTCATATCTGGCCTGCCGCCCAGGAACTTGCTTTGTTTTGTTATGTGGTTTTTCTTTTCTTTTCTTTAGACAAGTAACATTTTATTAGAAAGAATCTGTTGATTTAGGTATTAAAATACTTGTCAGTCAAGATGGGTTTTTATATTATTTTTAGAACAAAGCTGTTTCTTATAAACCTGAGTATGTTACCCATAAACATGCGATAAATAAGAGAAAACATTTTTAGATCCATTTTATAGGTAGAAAATAAAATCAGAGATTTGTTTTCAGTCACATGGGCCTATGTGGCCCCAGAAATAGATTTTGTGACTTATAATTGAAGTCTACCAGAGAGTGACATCTCTAGATAAAAGGTGAATACCAAATTGCTGAATGAGTTGGTATTATTTAACATTTTAGTGTTAAATAACAGAGATATTTGCTTCGAGGAGTTCTAGGTCTTAGATATATCATTTAGCTCATTACTGATGCTAAAGTCATAAAGTGTATTGCTTTTATTTTGGGAAGGCAGATTTATAGTCTTCAAAACATGATGGGAAATTCCCCTGAGAAAGCAGAGCGTGACTATTCAGGAATTTGTTTATACATCTATTTTGAAAATAATCATTTAGCTAAGTGGTTGCATGTTGATAAAAGACACCCAGTGTCCATCTAATAAATGAGACTGGATATAAAAATAGACTCAAATTTCATGCCTTATATATTTTGTCCTTGGAAGACACACTAATGCTTTGCTTTGCTATCTACCACCACTCAGAAAAGCATAAGGACTCAATCTGACAAAAAAAAAAAAATCAGTCTTCAAAACTGAAATGGAAACAATATGAATACAGTATTTTGCTTGGTTGTGTGTATGTGTTATATAATAATTGATTCTAAATGATTATCTTAATAGCACCACAGGTTTAAAAAGGTTTTGAGAGATTATCTTATTAGCTTTCTTCCCTACTTTGAGAACCAGTGGCTGATAGCATTTTCACACCCTCCCCTGGTAACATAACTCATTGTACGATTAGCCTCACTGCAGGTATTATATTCTCATTCCAAACATGAATTTTTCATGCTACAGTTAATTCTATTAGCCTCATTAGCCTCCCCATTTCCACTGAGGTTAGAATGGAATATCTAGTTTTTCCCCTCTGGGCATTAGTGTCTACTGATTGTTGAGAGAGGAGTGGCACCCTTCCCTCCCAGGGAGAATGGACTACATATTCCCTCAGGAATGGTGTGAGCCAGCATGTGTCTTAACATATTTTGTCATTCTCTCTGTTTGTATACTAAGCTTCTGAGTGAGGTGACATATAAGTGATTTTTTTTTTCAAAAGCTGCTGTAATGCCATTTATAAAGAATGACCTATTTCATTTGAAAATTTAATATCATCTGGTGGTTTCCTGTGAGCTGTGGAATGAAACAAAGTGAAGGAAAAGTTGTTCCAGAGATGATGACTATTTTTGACCATTTTCCTTTGTTTCTTTTGGTCTATTGCACTAGGTCAAGGATTTAGGGAGAATGATGAGATTGAGTCATATTTTTAGAAAAGAAAGGGTGAGTTCAGTTTCCTTCTTCTGAGGGCTTTTTTTTTCCCCTGAAGAATCTCATATCCATTACAGAGAGTCTTCTTTTCCTATATTCCCTAACAACCCTTTTCCTCCACTGTCCCCAGATTTGGGTGACTCTGGGATCTAGAGATTAATAAACAATTTTCTTTCTTTCTTTCTTTTTTTTTGTTTAGACAGAGTCTCACTTTATCGCCCACAGTTGCGTCACACAGCTCACAGCAAGCTCCAACTCCTGGGCTTAGGCGATTCTCTTGCCTCAGCCTCCGAGGAGCTGGGACTACAGGTGCCTGCCACAACGCCTGGCTGGGACTACAGGGGCCACCATAAGCCCAGCTATTTTTCTGTTTTGCAGTTCGGCAGAGGCTGGGTTTGAACCCGCCACTTTCGGTACATAGGGCCGGCGGCCTACTCGATGAGCCACAGGCGCCGCCCAATAAACAATTTTCAAAATGAAATAACACTCAAAGAGCCTCCCAGCACCTGGAAGGTCTAGGCAGCTGTGGGTGGGGTTCGGCCCTCAGAATAGATCTGGGCCAGGCCAATAGCAAATGGAGCCGGAACCCTAACAGCTGTTTCGGGGCCTCTGTGAAATGAGGTGGTGGCTTTCTGGACAGTTCTGGACAGCTGTCTTTCTCACAAAAAGCAACGCCACAATTGCCGTTAATTGGCACAGACAGGTCATGGAAACTTTTCCTCATCCCTTTTCCCTTTCTTCCATTTTATCTCCCCTTTCCTCTTCATTTTGACGTTTCCTTTCCTTCTTTATCCCTTCTCTTCCCCTTTGTCTCACGGTAGGTGGCCTGGGGAAAATAAAAGAGCAGATCCTTAGGGAAGAATACATTAACACCTGGGACTGTGCTCCCCGCCAGCCCCTGCAGGGGACCAAGGGGCGGGCCCTGGGGACAGAAGCTCGCGGCCTCCCACAGCGCAGAGGCTGCCTTCGTCTTCCCTGCCCAACCTCAGGCTGCTTTGCTTAAGCTGTGTCCTAATTTACTCTGGGATTTTGTATTTTATCCATCGAGCTTCTCCTTTCATTGCATGGCTGTGCTTGTAGAATGAATGGAACCACAAGGAGTTGGGAGCGGTTCAGTAATTGGGGTATAAACCCTTCATCAACACTCCCTCTCAGTCACAACCCAGGGTAGCCGGAGAAGGTTGTACAGTTTGTGATTCCTTTCTAAGAGCTGCCTTACTTTGCTACTTTGGGGGGATATGCATGATAATTACACCCCCAAATCCCAAATCAGCATATCTTACTTTTCCAGACATTTATGGATTTATAATGGTATGTATTTGACAAATTTTTAATAAAGTAAAATGAAACCTCATTTTCTATTATGCATCTAACAAATCATTTGAATTAAAACAGGTAAAATTCTATGAAACAAGGACAGCCTGGCAGTCCATGGTGTGACCCATGAACTTCACAGAGGGATACAGACGCTCTTTTGTTCTTTTAGATACAAATAAAGAAATAGTAGTGGTAGCTGCCGTGCATAAAGTCTGTTAGCAGCTCATCCAACTTCATTTTCTCAGTCTCCATGTAGGAGGCAAGAAGGGAACTCAAGGAAGATTTGCTGCTCAAATACTTGTCCTTTTTCAACTAGAAAGAAGCAATGATAGGACATCACGCTTTCTTACTGTGGAAAGACAGAAAAAGTTAAACAATTTTATAGTGGTTCTGAACTTACTAGAAAGCACAAAGCCTTTTGCAGAGGCTGCTTCTCTTTGGAATTTAAAACCCATTTGCAACATTGTACAGGAAATTTCAACCAATGTGCCACACATTGGTTTGCATTTAACTCTTTACTGATTACTGAGAATGCTGAACGCGACCTAGAAGACATCCAAGCCTTTTAAAAGATCATTCAAAATCTAAGCCAGGAGCTTGAGTTGGGGCAATAATAAACAGATAGGAAATCCCAGATATCCTTTGCAAGTTAGAAGACTCAATTACAAGGAAACCACTTTCGCCAACCGTTTTGATCCTTAATAACCAGGACTCATAAAATAGTCATTAAAGAAAAAAGTGAAATTTAGAGTTAGGGAAAACATCCACCACCACCTCTGACTCTCTGACCCTGGTGATCTTTCCTTATCCATAGGCATCTATATAATGGGAAATTCATAATCTGCCACCTTTTGGTTGTTACTTAATGAGTACAAATTAATCAAAGATCAACAGTTTAACATATAATAATATGTTTATATTAATAGAGTGAGCAACTGTGAATCATGCATTACAAAAGATAGTTTTGAAGAAATGTAATTTCTAGGACACACACAGTCTATCAGCTAGAGCAGTGGTTCCCAGTTTTGTGCTTCATTTATTCATTTATTTAGAGAAATGATAGAAGTCTGAGAAATGACAGGACCAGATTGATATGTGCCCATTTGTATTCTTCTCATTATTTTTTAAATTCTCTTCAAAGACTTTGACCTAAAAAAAAAAAAAAAAAAGAAGGGAGAGAGGAAAAGAAAAAAAAAAAAAAGGAACAACAAACTAAATACCCCCAATAGAGTCATAATTCTGATTTATAACCATTTGTAGTCTGGACATGTTTTGGACTTTGCATTGAAAAAGAAAGCGTTTTCTGCTCTTTCTACCTATCCCCTCCTAGCTTGTCATTTCGACATGTACCTCCCTCCTTGATAGCAAAAGGCAAGTGAGAGAGAATTAGTTTATATCTGCCACAGTCTTCACCTCAGAGGAGTGCTGCTTTAATTCCAACAGGGCAGAATGAATGTCTGAGAAGATTTTAAGGCTTGGGCAGCGAGTGGAAGCGTCACTTCCTGAGTCCACACCTCCTCTGTCATTGTTGGCAGAGACTCCGTCTGGCCTTGTAGCTTTCCCATCTACACTAGTTGAAATACTGTGTTGTCACCTCCCTCTCTTTGTCTGGGTTTTTCTCCCTAAGGACATGGAGACATTGGAGAAGATAAATGTAGGAAATTTATTTTATATATATATATATATGAATGACATTATTTTGCTAACAACGAATGCTAGTTATAGGGAAAATATAATTTTTCTATGTGATTGATTTTCATTTTTCTAAGCTCTGAAGTCTTCTTTAAATATTTAATCCATGGGATGCAAATTCAAAACTCATCATGGGCCATAGTGATGATAAAAACGAAGAAATTAGATTTGTAGAGAGTGCCAAGGGCTGTGTCATTATGGAGGGCAATGCACAAGGACACCACCTTTTTTATAAGGCCATGGCACCCCCACTCACACTGTGTTGCATGTGAATGGTGCCCCCTAGTGTGGAGCAGGGCAGAGGCTGTGCTCTGCCCATTCATTCATTCAGAAAATCCTCATTGAGCTTGCTGTGTGCCAAGCATGGCTCCAAGTGCTGGGGATATGGTAGAAAACAGAGTGGATAAGAATCCCTGATTTCACAGAAACTAACACCGCTCTCCTTCGATTACTTTTTTTTTTTTAAGGCCCAAAAGCCCCTGCCAACGAAACATAAGTGTTCATATGCAGAATTTAGCCCATAGGCCCCACCAATTAATGACCCCTACTATAGGCATTCCAATTATTTTTGTGATCATGCAGGTTTTAGCCATGTAGATAAAATACATTAATGTATTTGACCACAGGTTTGCACCCACCCAAATACATTAATGTATTTGACCACAGGTTTGCACTCACTGCTTAGCTTATGCTGAATGAGAGCTCTGTGTACCTAGAAAACTCAGCTAATTAATTTTTAATTAAAAGTTTACACCCCACCCCAGTGTCTGCTCTTGTTACTCCTTTTTTTATTTTTTAATTTTTTTCTAAGTCTCAAAAAATAGACAACTAATATTAGGTAAATAAAAGTGAAAGAGAGTTGCAAAAAACAGATCATGCCAAATCTTATAGACAATAGAAAAAGAAGAAATATTTCAAAATCATTCTACTTGATCCAGATACACCTGATATTGAAATTGGCAAAAATGCATTGTTATGAAGGGAAATTACAAACATACATATTTCACTTACAAGTGAGGAGGATACAATATCCTAAACAACATATTAACAAGATGAATTAAAAATTAATGTGTAAGTAATGTACTTTGGTCAAAATTGAATCCAGTTTATGTGTTTTTAATATATTTTTTATTTATATGTATATTGTATTTTTTATTAGATCATAACCATGTACATTACTGCATTTACGGGGTATGATGTGCTGATTCTTCAGGGGCAAGAAGTGTCCAACGGGAAACATGGGAAAGGCTTTCCCAGCAGTGGTAGCGAAGGATCTGAAGCTGAGATTCCATTAGACCCATGACCTTGGCTCAGTCTTTCTGTTGTTGCTGAAATATACCTTCACTCAATACCAGGAATCCCTTGAAATGGATATTAAGAAACAGATCTTTTCACGATAACATGCATTTGCACTCCCTATGTGCATGTGCTGAACTAGCATGTATTTACATCTCTTAATTATTCAATTCTTAAGAAGTCCTAGGAGATAAGCATTCTTACCAGTCTCCACTTTATAGCTGAAGAGGTTGCATCATGGTAATGTGAGAAATTTGCCAAAGAGTGTTCAGTAGAAAGTGGCGGGATTCAAATGAGCCAGCATGGGACACCTCCAACGCGGACCCCCAAGGCTAACAATTTCTGGTGGCTAAAGACTGGGGTCTGAGTGTGACCATCATCGGTGTAGGAAACATTACCAGACAAAGAGGGTCTGGCCTCCTGTCACTGCCAGCTGACACTCAGAGAGGGGAGAGGTCCTCCAGCCTTTGTCAGAGGGCCAGGACTCTGGAGAACAGTGAGAGGAGCTTCTCCAAGATTATGCTGTTCTTCCACTTCCAAAATTACAGTTTTATACACGAAAGCCCAAAGCAAGGACCACAGTAACCCTGATTTTAAATAATAATCAGCATAACTCACTGACTCACTATAACATTCCAATTCAAAAGTTAATCTCCCAAATTAATCTACCTAAACTACCTAAGATGGGCATCTTTGGGGTGGAAGCTAAATTTACAAAACAGTAAGAATTAGAGACAGGAGATAAAGGTCCCTTATGAAATAAACCCACCAGACCAGCTGCCTTGTTGGCTCCAGGTTGACTGACTCCAGCTCATTCTTCCTGTATGTGCTTTCATTATTGTGGGAAGACGTGGCCCAATGGTGAGAATGAACAGCCAAACACTGTATTTAAGAGGAAAAGGCTTTATTCAGCCGGCGGAGCTATGTCAAATCTAAAATCCTCAAAACGGCCATGCTCCCCAACTGGCGTGGTCCTTCCCTTTTTATCTCCAGTCAAAAAGTTCCAACCCACAGGTCCCTTTCTTATTGGTCAGTTTGAATCAAGCAGGAGATGCTGTTCCAGCCCCCACAGAACTAGAGGATTTCATAGAAGTGAAAATTTCCAGGTCCCAGGAAGTTAAGTTTCTACAAATTCTTAAGAGCTGAGTCACGACAGAGAGTGCTGCAGGAAGACAAGGCCCCGTGGAGAGAAAGAGCACCCAAACACCATGTTTATACGAGGAAGGGCTTTATTTCAGCCTGCGGAGCTTACGGCATAGAAGAATTTCAAATGGCCACATTCTCTGACTGGCGTGGTCTTTCCCTTTTTATCACCAGTCAAAAAGTTCCAACCCACAGGTACCTTTCTCAATGGCCTGCTTGAATCAAGCGGGAGATGCTATTCCAGCCCCCATAGAACTACAGGATTTCACAGAAGTGGAAATTTCCAAACTTCAGGAAGTTAAGTCTACAAATTCCCAAGAGCTGAGTCACCATGGAGAGGACCCTTTAGGTGTATCCTTGTGGTCTCCTTGAGAAGACCTGTTCTCCTAGACGCATCCTTACTGATTCTAGCCAGGAACTTTTCTTGCACTTGGTGATGTTTTCAAATATGGGAGGTGTTTTCATAGCGTAGATATGTATTTATTCCCTGAGATAATCATGGGGAATAACCAACTGTAGTCTAACAAACTAAGAAAATTTTGCTCCTCCAACCTTTGAGCACATCCTTAAATTACGTACTATAAACAAAATGGAGTGTGGAAATTGCTACCATTTTTAGTACATCTTCAGGTGGAATTACTGGGCTGTCTTCTCAGATCTGTCAGAAGGCAGAGCCTGTGGGGGCCCAAAAAGGGCACCCAAGCCAGGCTTAAATGTCAAAACACAGCCTGGGGACATCTACCCACCTCCTCCCAGCACAGAGAAATAATTTTCCAGATTGACCCCGCCCCTCTCCCTTGCACACATCCTGTTACAGCCCAAACTGTAACTTCCCGTTGGCCTAGCTTTCATGCCGGCACAAAAGTTAGTTCCATGCTGAAGCTCAAAATGGCGCCCGTTCCCGCGCCTGCGCAACCAGCTAATAGCCAAAGTTTCAAACCTGCCTATCAGCAAACGACATGCTCCCTTATACCCCGCCCCTTCCTCCCCCTACTCACTTGTAAGCATTAAAAACTGGCTTCCCGCCACCATTAAACAGACCTTGACAAGAAACCTGCTTGGTCTCGTTCTCTCTTTCTCGCCCATTCTCTTTCAGACTTGGTCCCCCTCGCCCCCATGAATAACCGTGTCCCACGGGATGAGACAGGTGGTGCCCAACGTGGGGGCTCGAGGTACGGACCGTTGCCGGACGGATCCTCCTTAGAAGACCCCAGGAGACATCCCCGGTGAAGTTCCTGGTAACCGCCAACCTGCCGCTCACAGGCTCGCGCCGCGTTACGTAAGTTTCAGTTTCAATTCATTCCATTCCATAAGGATGGGCCATAAGCTGTCTAAGGAGGCAGTTTTTATTAGGGACCTCAAAGGATCTCTCAGGAAAGGGGAATTCGAGTTAAAAAAAAGGATTTGATCAAGTTCTTGTTCGTGGACGAAGTGTGTCCGTAGTTTCTCATAAGTGGCCCTCATATTCATCCTGGTAAATGGCAAAAGGTTGGTCGAGATCTCAATAACCTCCTAACTGCTAAAGGG
>CAUYON010101643.1:0-43862 GCA_963573935.1 Arctocebus calabarensis | reverse complement strand
ATTCTGAGGGCTGTCTGCCTGCTACACTTACTGTGTTCTTAGCAGTGCAGAAGCTTTTTAGTTTGATCAAGTCCCAGTAGTGTATTTTTGATACTGCTTCAATTGCCTGGGGAGTCCTCCTCATAAAAAATTCACCCAGGCCTATTCCTTCGAGAGTTTTCCCTGCACTTTCTTCTAATATTTTTATAGTTTCATGTCTTAAGTTTAAATCTTTGATCCAGTGAGAGTCAATCTTGGTTAATGGTAAAAGATATGGGTCCAGTTTCAGTCTTCTACAGGTCGCCAGCCAGTTCACCCAGCACCATTTGTTAAATATAGAAAACCATTGTTAAGAGCTTTGTGGGTGTTCTTTATAACTTCACATTTGTATAAAAACAAATATAACTAACCACATATATTAGTTATGTATTGCTGTATTAGAAATTATCACAAATTTACTGGCTTAAAATAGTACACATTTACTATCTCACAACTTCTGTGGGCTAGGAATCCAGGCACAGTTTAGCTAGGTCTTCTGTTACAGGTCTCACAAGGCTGCCACCAAGATGTCAGCTGGGCTGCCTTCTCACCTGAGGCTCAAGTGGGGGAGAGCCTGATTCCAAGCTCACTCAGATAGTTGGCAGAATTAATTTTCTTGTGACTGTGGCTGTGGAAATGCCAGTTACTTGCTATCTGTTGCCTGGAGTTTGCCTTCAAGTTCCAGAGGCCTTTGAGAGTTTGCTGTCACGTGGTCCTCATGATATGGCCACTTGTTCAAGGCCAGCAATGCAAGTCTCTCTAGTGTGTGCTAGCAAGATGGCGTTTTATATAAATATATCATGATGTAACATGACAAGAGCAGCATCCCATCTCCTTTTCCATATTATGTTGGTTAAAAGCAAGTTGCTGGTCCTGTCCACACTTAGGGGGAGGGCATCGTACAAGGGTGTGAACACCAAGAGCTGGGGATCATGGAGCCCTCCTGGATTCTGTCCACTGCAGCATTCTCCTGTATGACAAAGCTGCCTGCAGTACCATATGAGGGTTCTTGCTCATTGCTGTTTGCATTTTTACTTGTGTCACCACACCTTTGATAATGCCTGCAGCTTGCTTTTGTAACTTTTTAACAGCTGTGTAAATATTTTGTGGTATGGATAAATGACAATATGACTAACCTTTTCCCAGTTGATTTACATTTAGGTTGTTTCTGGGTTTTTTGCTACTATAGTTGACATCTTTTTACATAAGTCCTTAAGAAGTAGTATTTTATTTTCTAGAAGGTATTAGAATGCTATGGTCTGTGGATCAAATCTGGCCTGTTGACTGGTTTTGTACAACCTGAGTGCTAAGAATGGTTTTTATATTTTTTAAGTTTTGTAAAAAAAAAAAGAAAGAAAAAAGAAAGAAAACTATGTGACAGAGACCATATGTAGCCCTCAGTGTCTAAAATGTTTACTATTTAGCTCTTTACAGGAAAATTTTGCCAATTCCTGTCCTACATAACAGGTTCCAGGTTAATTGTTTAAATGTTTTAAAGGCAGGATATCTTTTTCTTTTTCTTTTTTTTTTTGACAGTCTCACTCAGTCTCACCTGGGTAGAGTACTAGGGTGTCATAGCTCATAGCAAGCTCAACTCTTGGGCTCAAGAGATCCCCCTTCCTCAGTCTCCCAAGAGGCTGGGACTGCAGGCATCTGACAGAATGCCTGGCTATTTTTAATAGAGACAGGGTCTCTCTCTTGCTCAGGCTGGTCTGAAACTCCAGAGCTCAAGCCATCCACCTGCCTTGGACTCCCAGGGTGCTAAAATTATAGGTGTGAGCTACCACACCTGGCCAATATCAACTTTTTAAAATTTGTGGAGATTGTTTTATGGCTCAAAGTACAGTTTATCTTTCTGAATATTCAGCGAGTACTTGAATGTGTATTCTGCAGTTATCCAGTGAAGTGATCTATAATGTTAATTAGGTCAAGTTTGTCAAGTTCAAATCTATCATTTTTGGCTTTGTGAATTCTGATGTTAGTTCATTGTGTGCTGCTACAACACAATATCTGAGGCTGGGTAACTGATAAGGATCTGAAATTTATTGCCTTATAGTTGTGAAAGCTAGTAAGTCTCTGATCTAAGGGCCAGCATCTGATGAGTGGCATTTCTGTCACACTAGAAGGGGAGACAGTGAGAGAGACGGGGGTTGGGGGAGAGACAGAGGTTGAGAAAGGGATCAAACTGGTCCATTTACAACAAACCCACTCCTGTGATAACAGCATTAATTCCTTCATGAGGGAGGAGCACTTGTGGCCTAGTCACTTCTTAAGGTCCCATCTCCCAACCAGTTGCATTTATGATTGAGTTTCCAACATATAATTTTTGGGGGACATGTTGAAACCTTAGAAGGTCTGTTTTTAGATGCACACACTTTAGGGCTCATGGATTTTCTTGGTGAATTGACTTATTATATGATGTCCCTCGTTAACCCTGGAAATGTTCCTTGTTCAGAAGTGTACTTTGCTCTTAATATAGCCACCCCAGATTTCTTTTGTTTAGCATTTGCATGTCGTATCTTTTGTTATCCAGTTACTTTTAACCCAGCTATGCCTTCATTATTTAAAGCAAGGTTCTTATAAAATGTATATAGGTTAAGATATGTAAGCTTGGAGTTGTTCTCGAGTCACTGTATCTTTTGGAAAAGTGGATATGACTAGCTCATTTAAGGGGGCTGAAAAGCAATAGATGTGGGAACAAGGGAACAGGCCACGAAGTGAGGAAGGACTCCGAAATCAGCCCATGCAAAGAAACAGGCAGGAACATTGGGTTGGTAACCTGAAGTGCTGAGCAAGCAGAGGTAATATAAGCTTAAGGTGAGATTCCAAGTGAGGGTGACTGCTGCCTGGGAAGTCCAGAGTGCACACTGGAGATCAAGTCAGAAGGAGTTTAAGACCAAAGAACCCAATGACTGAGAACTGAAGAAAGAGGTTGAGATTGATACCGAAGTGCAAAATAGGGAATCTGATTTCTGGGAAACCGAGTGGAGCTACTGAGGAAGTGGGGCACCAGGGTCACAGAGGACCTGCTGCAAGACAAAAGTAGACAGTGATACCCTATGGTCACTATATTTGCATGTGGATTGTCTTAGAATACAGAATGAGCCAAGCTAGCAAGTGTAAATTACATAAATGCAATTCTAGACCTGGAAGTCAGAGACAGGAGGTGATAGACACTGATGGGCAGGTTTACTTACTCAAATTCAAGGTTTTATTTTTGCCTAATGACCTTATTTTTGCCACTATAAAGAAAAGATGGAATTTGTTAGAAGGTAGGTGTTTCAGCTTTTATTTTGGTAATATTTTTTAGTTTCTAGTATACAGGGTTGTTGTAGATATGAAGCACTTTTTAAAAAAAAACAAAAAAACCCAAGTCTTTTAAAAAGAATGCTAGATACTGTTGGTTTAAGAGAAAGTCACAAATAAAACATATTCCTGAGAAATTAGAATTCTACTCTAAATATTTATTGACCACCTACTATATGGCAAACATTGGGCTAAGCCAGTCCTGGTTTCATACTCCAAGGATATTACAGTCTAGTCAGGCCAAATAAACAGAAATCGTAAGCAAAATTCACACAAATGCTAAATTGCAACTGTGACAAACATGAAGGGAAGTACACATTGCTTTATGGATCAGTATTAGGGGAGAGGCAGGGAGATCGGGGGAAAGCCTCCCCAGGAATGGTGGCTGAGAAGAAATCTGGTATACTAGCTCTAGTTAAGAAGGTGAGGGAAGAGTGGTCCAGGTGGAGGTCTGTGACAGACCAGAACATAGTTACCTACCATAGCTAGTGTGGCTCGAGTCCAGGGAAAAGGGGGAGAATGGTTCAAGATGCTGCTGAGGACATATGCAGAAACAAGACCAAGGAAGGGCTTGTAGTACCATGGAAGAGTTTCACACAAAGTAGATGGGAAGAGTTGAAGGATTTTAAGTCATTGTGTGTGTGTGTGGGGGGGTGGGAGTGGGCGTGAGAATAGTCGCAAGAGTGTGCAGAGGTTATGTGTGACATGATCTGATTTAGGGATTACCTTGGGTGCTCTGGGGGATGAATTAAAGGAGAAGGTGTAGTGTGAATTGCAGGTGGACCAGTTAGGTTATTTTACCTGTAGAGAGTGAGACATGAAAGCTCAGATTTGGAGGTTGTGTGTAGAAGTAGAGACGAGTAGGTAGGTTAAAAGGATACAAAAGGACTTGGTGATAAATTGGACATGGAGAGTGAGGGAGACATCAAGCACGAACCTTCAGTTTTAAATTTACACAACTGGCTGACTAGGATGGGATTTGTGGGAAAGACCATGAAAGCAGTTCAAGAATGTTGAACTTGAGGTGTCCTTTAGGCATTCAAAAATGATTACTGATAAAATAGCTCTATGTGTAGGGCGATCTTAGTGGAGAAATTAGGCCTGGAGATTTGAATTTGGGAGATTTCGTACAAAATGGCGACTAAGGCAATGATGTGGATGACCTTGCCTAAGGAGGCATTAAAAAAGAACTAGATTGTCAACATCTCTAAAGCTACCATAAGTCAAAATGAGACCTACCAAACATCTACGATACTGTGTATTGATCCAGATGCCAGTTTGATGTTAGTGAGCACTTTTTTGGTAGCATGAAGATACTGCACTCCCAATGGAGTGTGGGGGAGTTGGTTCTTCACAATAGGTAAAGAAACAAAGAGTAGACAGAGAAGGTGGGAGGGCAGTAGTCAGAGGGGAGAATAAGATTGGCAAATGGGTAAGATGAGCATTGTTATTTGAAATGCGTTAGTGAAAATGAATAGCTTTTAATGACCAGAATCAAAATTGAGCTTTGAGAATAAATAGACTTTACAAAAGAACCAATGTTCGTTAAATCATCTTCTGTGCTACCCCTTAATTGGTAACAGGTTTATGACCATGACATATTTGTTCGTTAATTGCTATGCTTCCTATTTAATCATGCTTTAATGATTCTCTTAGGAGAAGAGAACATGGCTGAAAAAGACCCACAGAGAGACCTGAATTCCTTTCCATAAATTGTTCATTACTAAGACTGGACAATTACAAGAAGGGTTTTTCTATAAGTCCTCAACCTCGTTTTTATTTGACATTGTTGAATATACACCTCATAGAATGATACTCAAGGAAAAGGGATTTTGTAAGTTCCACCCCCCCTTTTTGTCTTCCTATTATAATCTTCTTTTCAACATATTTTACTTGTATATTAAAAAAAAAAGATAGGATGTGGATTACCCTGTGAAGTGTGAGTTGTCCATCAAGTTGGACTTTGAAAGGTAATTAATTATAGCAGTGGTCTGTTCAGTTTCAAAAGTTCAAATTAAATATACCTCAAAACTCTTATCAAAGGAAATATATTTTACATACCTGTCACTTGAGAGAAGGACTGGTATGAGTCAAAATTATAAAAGGAGAATAGTTAATCATTAGACTGCTGGCACACCCCACCCTGTTCTGTTGAATGAACCTTGAGTGGCCCTATCTTAAGTACTCTTTAACTAATTCTCCACAAATTCTATGATTTCATAGAATTGATGTAACCCATTGTTAGAAAGGACTTTTAGGGCTCACTGAAGCCCAGAGTCATGAAGGGACATGACTGAGTTCTCAGCAAGTGAGGGGACAGCTATAGAGGGAGGGCTTTGGGCTGCCAGTCCAGTACTATGTCCATTACAGTAGGCGTTGGCAAACTATGTAGCCCACGGGCCTAAGCCAGCCCAATGCCTTTTATAAATGAAGATTTATTGGAACACAACCTGTCCCTTCATTTACACATTCTCTATGGTTGCTTTTCCTTTACAGCCATAGAGATGGTATGGGCTACAGACCTTAAAGTATTCATTCTCTTCTGACCCTTTCTAGAAAAAGTGCCAAGCCCTGTGACTGGGAGTATTGGCTGCTAATCATGACTGCACTTTAGGATCACGTAAAAAACAAACAAACCAACCAAAAAACCCCCAAAAAACACAGGTTGCTGAGCCACTCTCACCCATCTTATCCCCAATCTTTGAGGATGGGATCCATCAGCATTTGCTGAAAATGTGATTTAAATTTAAAAACCACTGCATTACACCTTGCGGCCTTTATAGCAAATTTCAGGCTGAAAGTGCCTTTTTTTATGGACTATGAGACTGGGAACAGCTTTCCAGAGCAGTGGTCACAAACTTTCAAAAGTCTCAGAAACCCCTGGAGTGCTTATTAGTACTCAGATTCCTGAGTCCTGCCCCCAAGATTCTGATCAGTTTCTTGCCAGCACCCATGTTGTGCAGATACTGCCAACCCTTGCGCAAAGCACTGAGACCGGAAAGGCTTGCATGTGTAAGGAAAGCTGGGTCCTAGGGGCATGGGATGGGGTTAGGGATCTCTTTATGGACCAAGTACTGGAATTGTCTTAGACCATACTGTTAAGCCCCCCAGTCCTCTGGTCAAACCATCCTCTAGCCCCATCTAAAAGACTTGAAATCAATCAAGCTTTTTTCTAGATCTCCACTCCTGTGTAGCTTTTCTTCTATTGTGTTTTTAATTTTGAGGACTATTCTGAGTGTTATAAAGTAACTATATTTTGAATGGAGAGAGGTGGATGGTACATATGAGACAGTTTCTGCTCAAGAGACAAAATGGGCCATATGTCACAAAGTAGCCTGGAAACACAGTAGAATTTGAATAAGTATTTGCCAATATCATAACCGCAAAAAGACAAAATGATTAAAAGGCAACAGAGACAAGTAGACATACAGGGTCTTGGAACCACAAAAATGATTTTATTTTAAACTAGAAAGCAACAGCAATTAAGACAATAATCTGGGTAGAGGGTTTGGCAGTGTGACTCAAGTACCAGGGAGTGAGTTTGGTTGGCTGCAAGTAATGGCAGAAAGAGAACCCACTTTTCATTTCCAAACTGACTTCATCCAGGTCACGGTATTCATCAGTGATTCCCATTTACAAAAGCTTGCCTTTCAGATTTTCGTTAACTGTTTTGTTACTATTTTTAAAGGTGGAGGAGCCACTGCAGTGAGAGTTTTTAATTGGCGCCTCCTCCTTTTCTTGTTTGGTGTATCAGGTGTTGAATCAATTACAGAAAAATAAGAGTATTTATGAGTTTTGCGTTTAAAAAATTCCCAGCCCACAGTTTTCTAAATATAGCACTACTGACATTTGGGGCTAGATAACCCTTTGTGGTAGAGTCTCACTGTGCCCTGTAGGATGTTTAACAGCGTCCTTGATCTTTAGCCACTAGATGCCGATAGCTTCCCTTCCCCAGTTGTGATGAACAAAATTGACTCCAGGCATTGCCAGATGTCTCCTGGGGGCAAAATTTGAGCCCTGCTTGAAAAGCACTGTTCCCATCATCGTCTTGGATGCTTTTTAAAAGTAGACCAGATCGTCAACTTCCCAACACCAAATGCAAATGCTTATGAGCACATATGCTTGTGTCTCTGCAGTTATTTACATATGTGTCTGGAGCTGAGATGGAATTCCACGTTCACTGGAGGCCACTAGTTCAGTTCCTGGGGAAGTTTAGGTATACATATCAGTACCAGAATAAAAAGCCTATTTGTATTCATTCAGGCCATTTCCTGTTCTCCAGCAGAAACCATCATCGATATTGGCAGTCAGTTTCTGAAGTCACTTTCTTCTAAAGCTGAAAAAAAAAACTTCACCCAGGCCCACCCTCATCTTAATCCCCCATTTAGATGCCTATTTAAATGATATAGCCAGCCACTTTCAACTTTGGATCCAGATTTCTTTTATTTGTAGACACCAGGAAGAGAGGTACCATGTTTGACTTCTGTTGTGAGTACTGGCTACATCATTTGCACGGCCCAGCGCAAAGTGAAAATGCAGGCCCCTTGTTCAAAATTTAAGAATTTCAAGACAGCAACAGCAAAGCACTAAAACGAGCATAGGGGCCTCTGAACCCGGGGCTCTGGGCACACCCATGATGCCAGACCTGGCAGTCTTGGTTAGCGCTGCATCAATTTTGTCGTATAACTTAAGTGGCACTGTCATCTCTTTTGCCCTTGTAACGGTGATGCTTCCTGTGACTTGAGGACCTAAAATACCACGATCCCAATTCGTTTAAAGAGAATGCAAAAATTACACTGCAGCATATGTTTACAGCATATATTTTTTAGACTTTCAAAAAATCCACATGGAAATTTTTCTACCTCATTATAGTAATTAAACACTGTGGCCTTTTACCATACACATATTTTCCTGTAAATATGACAACCTGAAAATATAATAGTAACTGCTACTATCCACAATGCTTTTAAGTTAGCCGAGAGTGAGATTTCCACAACAAAATTATAATAGATTCTCTTGTGTCCTTATAAAAATAGCCAAAAACATACCCTACGTGGTTTGCCGTGAAAATTTGAGTAGTAACTTTATACTGGAAAACGTTATTTTTATGGAAATATTATCCTTCTGGTAAATGCTTTATGTTAATATCATAAGGCAAACTGTAGCATTTATTGGTACCTGGAGACCATGATTTTAAAAACTCAGAAGCTGAGTTTTAGACCCTTTTATTTAAAAACCTGTTAGTGTACAAAGTGCATTAAAATATCCACTATCCAGTTACCCAAAATGTATGTAAAAATTACTGAGACAACCCTTTCAGTTTATTCAGGGAAGGCAAATACATTGCTTTTATATTGTAAAAAAAAAAAAATCCCATTAAGTTTCCAGAGAATGATTAACAATTTTTCCATTGAGGTGTCCATCTTTTAGATGTGAAATTATCTTGAGTAGCTATCAAAATATTCATCTGGGTATAAATAATATAGTAAATATATAGAATCTGTTAAGAAAAAGGAGTGTCTGCCAGGGAAGAAGGTGGAAGGATGTGGGAGGCGGGCTTGGCCTCCTTGGTAGTCTGGGTTTACAATCACCATGAGCTTTGGCCACATGATGCTGACATAATGGGTTCAGTGACCTATTCCAGGGAAGCAATTGGTTGACTTGGTTAAAAAGAAAATCCCTACAAACGATGCCTAAGTCCACCAGTCTGTTTAGTCAAAATGGCTAACCCAGTATCCCAAGTAAATACTTTAGTAATAGAAACCATTTATAGAGGTCATGCCCTTCATCAAGGTAGAACCAATGTCAGAGTCCTGGTCCAAGACTCACGGACCATTCCAGCCTATCAGATAAGCATGTAAAATATCCATCCTATCTGACATTTTATTAGCCGGATTCTATTATCAGGTTCGCAAATAATGAGTTTGAGTTTTGTTTTTGGTCTTACAACTCTATTGTAAACTATACTAGACTATGGAGGGATGTCTACATCTTTAAAGATGTGTTTAATAAAGGTCTGTTTATAATAACATTTGAGGCATGTATCTAGTGAATGAAACTTTATGCACTGTCCCTTGTCATCACCAACTCATAAATATTAAGTGTTTTTGGTGACATATTTGGATGTGGTATTGATGATCAGGGCCATGTGCCAATGTTCCAGAGTGCAAAACTCAATCCAAAATGGTGCTACATTTTGTGACAGAACATATTTCCTCAGCTCCAGAGACAAAAGGAAAATTGATATGTGGAAGGGGGAGGAAATAGACTAAATGTAGTGAAGAAATTTCACAGGTCTAAAAGAACTAAGGATAAGATAGATTTTTATGCCATGAAACGGATTCCTACTTCTGATAAAACACAAATCAGCCTAAAGTTTTGAATTACCAGTAGGATTCAAAATGACTATTTTCAATTGCAATCTCATTCTTTCTTAATGTTCTCCCAGAATGCTTAATCCTGGAAGCAGCAGGAAAAAAATCTGGCCAAAGGTTTCAGAAACTTTCTTTCCAACATTATCCCACTAACCATCGGGGGAAAGTAAAGATTTAGCCACGGCAAGGTCTGAATTCCAAAGTAATTATTTTGATCTCTCTTGCTCTCCATTTTTGACATCACAGTTAAAACACTCCAAATTAAACCAGAGTAGGAAAGCCTGTTTATTTCCCTACTAGGTCCAAATATATTCTGTTATGCACTGTTGAGATGACAAGACCTACCATGGGGTCAGTACATATATGAAATATTATGGGTGCAGGTGAACATACAAAACTCAAAAGATTTTTTTTTTTGCAAGCCCATAAATGGTGATGCAATAAAGGTTGTAAAATAGCTGGCAAACTTATGGGCCTCTTCGTGTGCAAAACCAAATTGTTCTAAGAGTTGTAATCCTGATTATGTTTCTCTTATAAATAATCTATAGATTTTCCTAAATAGAAAAAAAAAATTATTAAAGCCTGTTCTTAACACAGTAAAAGGAGAGGAATCTCCCATTTTGAGCCCTATCTTAGCCAATTTCTGGACACTTTTTGGTGACATTTAACCACACTCTTGAAGCCTATGCTTTCTCAGTCTCCTAACTAGTGGCCTCAACCTTTCTATTTCCCAAAAAGCAGCTCCATGTGGCCAGGTGCTCATGGCAGCTGCTCTGTGCAGTCCAAATGGTCTGGGATAGGAAGCCCAGTTATAATCGTCAAACACTTGTTCCACACCGTGAAGGTGGGGCACACGGGCTGTGTGAAGGCGACCTCAAAGGTGTAGAGGTGGATGGAGTTCAAAGCATCATAAAAGGCGACAGAGCCGTTGTCATAGTCCAGTAGGATGCCAACGCGCCGCAGGTGAGGGGCTGGTTCGATGGGGATTTCCTTGCTGTTGTGTCTCACCACCCAGTTATTGTTGCAGCGGCAGAGTGCCCAGGAGGCAGAGTTCTTCCCAATCCACTCATGCTTTGGGGCCGATTTATAAGCCAGGCCAATGGCATACCTGCAGAAACAAAACCGCAAGAATAAAAACAATGAGCCCCACTCCACGTGCATGTTAAATCTGTTCTGTGGTTGCCAGGGGTCATGAAAACCTGATCATCTGTTGTCCTGTCCATTTTCTTTAAGGGAAAGCTTGGCAAGCCCCCCAACCTCTGTGTTCCTCATCTCCTTCCCTCCCAAACATCTCATGGGTGGAAAGGAAGCATTATATTTATCCACATTCCTCTTTTCAGCTCAAACACTATGGACACATTTGAATTTTTTCTCCTACCTTCGTGAAGATCTACTATGGATTCCCTATGCCGACACCAACAGAATTTACTATAATGATCGAAATGTTCTGCCAGCCAATATGGCGGCCACAAGCCGCATGTGGCTACTGGGTGCTTACTGTGGTTGGCAAGACTGGGAAACTGAACTTCAAACTTACTTATTTATAATTAAGTTAAAATTATTTACATAGCCACATATGGTCAATGGCTACCATACTGAACAGTACAATTCTAGAGTTCTCCTTTTGACTTTTTTTTTTAATTGGGGATTCACTGAGGGTACCAGAGGTGTCACACACTGAGACCCCACTCCCTTCCCTCCTTCCCTCTCTCTGCTCCTCCTTTCCCCCACCTCTTCCCTCCTTCTGTCTGCTCTCCCCTTTCCCCACGTCCCACCATGTCATTAATTGTCTTCAAATCAAGATTGAATACATAGGATTCCTGCTTCCCCATTCTTGTGACGCTTTACTAAGAATAATGTGTTCCACTTCTGTCCAGGTTAATACAAATGCTGTGAAGTCTCCATTTTTTTTTTAATGGCTGAATAATAGTCCATGGTATACATGTACCACAGCTTGTTAATCTATTCCTGGGTTGAGGGGCATTTAGGCTGTTTTCCACATATTGGCAATTGTAAATTGACCTGCAGTAAACAGATTAGTACAAGTGTCCTTATGATAAAAGGATTTTTTTGCCTTCTGGATAGATGCCCAGTAATAGGAATGAAGGATCAAACAGGAGGTCTAGCTTGAGTTCTTTGAGGTTTCTCCACACTTCCGTCCAAAAACATTAATTTACAGACCCACCAGGAGTGTAAAAGTGTTCCTTTCTTGCCACATACGCGCGCCAGCATGTGCGGTTTTGAGATTTTATAATGTGGGCCATTCTTGCTGGGGTTAGATGATGTCTCAGGGTGATTTTGATTTGCATTTCTCTCATAATGAAGGATGATCATTTTTTCATATGTTTGCTAGCCATTTGTCTTGTCTTCTTGAGATAAGTTTCTGTTCATCTCTCTTCACCATAGATATATGGGATTATTGGCTTTTTTCATATGGATTAAGCTTTGGTCTGATTCAAAACATGCAAATATTCTTTCCCAATGTGTAGGTTGTCTATTTGCTTTGGTTGTGGTCTCCTTAGCCGTACAGAAGCTTTTCAGTTTAATTAAGTCCCATTTATTTATTTTGGTTGTTATTGCAGTTGCCATGGCAGTGTTCTTTCCCCAGGCTGGTATCTTCCAGTGTTTTTCCTATGCTTTCTTTGAGGATTTTTACTGTTTCATGTCTTACATTTAAGTCCTTTATCTATCTTGAATCAATTTTTGTGAGTGTAGAGAGGTGTTGGTCCAGTTTGTTTTTTGCATGTGGATATCCAGTTCTCCCAGCACCATTTATTCAATAGGGAGTCTTTCCCCCAGTGCATGTTCTTGTTTGGTTCATCAAAGATTAGGTAGTTATAAGTTGTTAGTTTCATTTCTTGGTTTTCTATTCAATTCCAAATGTCTATGTCTCTATTTTTGTGTCAGTACCATGCTGTCTTGACCATTATAGCCTTGTAGTACAGCCTAAAATCTGGTATGCTGATGCCCCCAGCTTTATTTTTATTACTATGAACTGCCTTAGCTATACGGTTTTTTTTCTGGTTCCATACAAAATGCAGAATCCATTTTTCCAAGTCTTGAAAATAGGATTTTGGTACTTTATTTTTTTTGAGACAGAGCCTCAAGCTGTCACCCTGGATAGAGTGCCTTGGTATCACAGCTCACAGCAACCTCTAATTCCTGGGCTCAAGTAAGTCTCTTGCCTCCGCCTCCCAAGTAGCTGGGACTACAGGCGCCCGCCACAACGCCTGGTCATTTTTTGGCTGCAGCCATCATTGTTGTTTGGCGGGCCCGGGCTGATTTGAACCTGCCAGCTCAGGTGTATGTGGCTGGTGCCTTAGCCCCTTGAGCCACAGGCGCTGAGCTGGATCTTGGTACTTTAATAGGGATAGCGTTGAATTGGAAGATTGCTTTGGGAAGTATAGACATTTTAACAATGTCGATTCTTCCCAGCTGTGAGCATGGTCTGTTCTTCCATTTGTTAATATCCTCTGCTATTTCCTTTCTTAGGGTTTCATAATTTTCTTTATAGAGGTCCTTCACCTCTTTTGTTAGGTATATTCCTAGGTATTTCATTTTCTTTGCAGCTACAGTGAAGGGGGTTGTGTCCTTAATTAGCCTCTCATCTTGGCTGTTATTGGCATATACAAAGGCTACTGACTTGTGGACATTGGTTTAACATTCCGAGACATTACTGTATTTTTTGATGACTTCCAGGAGTCTTGTGATTGAGTCTTTGGGTTTCTCTAAGTATAAGATCATATCATCAGCAAAGAGGGAGAGTTTGACCTCCTCTGCTCCCATTTGGATGCCCTTTATTTCCTTGTCTTGCCTAGAACTTCCAGCACTATGATGAATAGTAATGGCAACAGAGGACAACCTTGTCGGGTTCCAGTTCTAAGTGGGAAAGCTTTCAGTTTAGCTCCACTCAGTAAGATACTAGCTGTGGGTTTGTCATAGATAGCTTCGATCAGTTTAAGAAATGTCGCCTATGCCTAAACTCTTTAGTGCTCTAATTAGAAAAGGATGCTGGTTTTTATCGAATGCTTTTCCTGCATCTATTGAGAGGATCATATGGTCTTTTGCTTCTATTAACATAGTGGATAATGTTTGTGGACTTACATATGTTAAACCAGCCTTGCATCCTTGGGATGAAACCTACTTGATCATGATGTATGATAAGCTGTAATCTATTGACTAGGATTTTGTTGAGAATTTTTGCATCTATATTCATTAGTGAAATTGGTCTGAAGTTCTCCTTTTTAGTTGGGTCTTTTCCTGGTTTCGGTATCAGGGTCATGTTTGCTTTGTGGAACGTGTTGGGGAAGATTTCTTCCTCCATCAATTTTTTGGAATAATTTCTGCAGTATGGAAATAAGCGCTTCTTTGAAGGTTTGATAGAATTCTGGTGGGAAGCCATCCAGACCAGGGCACTTTTTTGTTGGGAGATTTTTAATTGTTTCTTTGATCTCAGTGCTTGAAATCGGTCTGTTCAGGAGCTCTATTTCTTCCAGGCTAAGTCTAGGGAGAGGGTGTGATTCCAAATATTGATCCATTTCCTTCACATTGTCAAAAGTCCTTTTGATTTTTAAGTGTTCACTTGACACCATCTCTGTCGTTTTTCATGACCGCAACTGCATTTTGCCAAAGGGATAAACATGATTTCCATTTGCAGGTGGATAAGTCTCTTATCTGTATTACAGGGACAATGGTATCTTGCACTTATTTTAAGGAGTAGAGAATACCTGTTAAGTTCTGGGTATAAAGCTTGGTATGTAATATTTAGTAATCTATTATTATTGCTGGATGATACATTAACAATAAGTACCAGAATCAGAATCTGAATGTAGGATGACTCAAAAGGCCACAAACCTAACATTCTATAATGACTTCCTACACCAGAAAGTGTGTAATTCACCATTTGGCAATTGTGCCAAGAGCCCTTCTGACTATATCTCCTACTACACTTTTTATAAAATTCTGAATGTCTTTAAGCAAATGGATCTCCTGGTTATTCTAATGTTCTGTCACTGCTTTAAAAACGTATAGTTTTCTCGTTCTTAATCTCTTTTTATCCCTCTGAGGCATGTCTCTGTAATAGTCTTAGTATTTCACAATTATAAAAATAAGCAAAACCCATCACTCTTAATAAAGAGTGAAGGACTCGCAGTTTTAATGTTATAGTAGAAGCCAGTCTAAGGAGATATTGACATGTGGTACCTTACCCAATGCAGAGAGAAAAACTAGTCTTTGATAAAATGACATTCTTTTAAAAATATCACATTGGATTTAAAATCCAATCACTTTACGAGTGGTATGCTAAAAAAAATAAATATCATCAAATTCAAAACGAGGATGGAATTGATACTGCATTGAGCCCCTCATGCCAGCCTGTCTGTCATCAACACAGCATCCTCTCTTCCCTCCCATCCATACTTCCCTCTTATAGGGAGAATCTCAAGGTGCGTTTCCCAGACTCCCCTTTCCTGGAGAAGTCTGGGTCAGGTTCTGCTATTGTGAGTCCTTTGTACAAGATCCAGAAGTTCTAACAGGAGGGGAAACACTCTTTTCCCATGCCAGAGAGTAGATAAGAGGTTTGTGGGAGCTTCTGGATGGGCTCCTGGTATACCTGCCTCTGTGCTGAGGGCAGCTTTGTGGGAGGAACTCATGCAGAACATAATCCCTGGCTTATGCTCCCAGCCCTCCCAGGGGTCCTGTAAGCTTCTGGCTCCCCTTCTCCACAATGGACTTTGAGAGTGTCTCAAGTGTTTTCTATAACTGATACGCTTTAGAAAGTTTTCATCTTGCAATTTTCATTTCATTTCATTTTTATTTTTTATTAAAGAGCTTTGATGTTTATTTCCCATTTGGACCTTATCTGAACCCTACAAAGTAGATGCGGCAGGTAGGGATGACTTTATTAGTAAATGGAAATATAGAGAAGGTTAAAATTAGGAGTGCAATTCAGACTCATTCTGTACCCTCCCCATCTGGTCTAATAATCTTTGCATGAGCCCATTATCATTCATTTAGTTAACACCATTTCATAAAACACTAAGTACACATTAGCAACATTAGAAAGTAAGAAAATTAAGTGTACAGTCCATTAAGCAAAGGAAAATACCATTATATTATCATTAATCTGTGAAACTCTGTACATATTTCCATAGAGCTTGAAAGGTGCAGGTAGAATGTAATGTTCCATTAACTTACACCGTGAGACATGGAGAATTCAAAAAAATATAAAAATTTATGTTTCTCTGAGCAATGTTAACAGGTCCCGTTGCACAGATCATAACATACACATTAATTTAAAGTCAGGACTGTATCACCATAAAATATGTCTGTCATTAGCTGTTGCAAATCAAGGTGCCAGGGGCATTTAATCTTAGGGGGCACCCCTTCCCTGTTAGTACCTCCCAGGAAATGTGAAACAAATTTTCACATGAGGATTTTCTGACATAGACACAATCAGGTTTGTAAAGATCCAAAGTATGGCAGTTCATTTTAGAAGTGCCTTTCCCCTTTGTGAGTTAGTTTTGGCATCTGGGAGGTGTTTTCAAGGTAATGTTGATCTGTGTTTATATCATTATAACTGAAATGGTCTGGTAGAATTTCCCACACTATTCATCAATGGCAATGAGATCATCATGGTCACGTATCATTTATCATAAATAAGTATTAATACATTAGTAATCATTTAAACCCTGGATTTGATCTAATTAGTTAGAAACATTTTCTGTTTTGCACCTGAATTCATGGTTTTCCTTTGTGATTTTTATCTTGTCCTATGGCAGCTATTGCAAATGCCAATCTAGCCTAGAGCCTACTGGGGTGAAGGATTCGTCCTCTATCTTTTGGTAGCATGGTAGAAGAGAAAAATGTTCTGGGCAAGGAGAATCATGAGAGTAACAACTGAGGAAAACCTACCCCTTCAGCCAATATAGTATGTACATTATTGGGAGAGATGAGATGCCTAAACTTTCATTTTCACTTCTTAGGTTTTGGTTAATTTGTGCCTACATTAAAACATCACATTATTTGCATAGATTTGAATTGAATAGGTTTTCTTTTTTAAAAGAAACATGGCCATTATACTTACCATCTTTAGGTTATGCAGTTTTGAATGTTGGTTTTATTTTTAAAGCAAGTGTTAGGCTACCACTTGTTTAGTACACTACTGTAAGCCCTAAAGAGTAATTACAACTTTCAAAAATATATCACCCTTCTGTGAATAGCAGTATAGCATGACAGTGAAGAGCAAGGAATAACAAACTACCAACCAGGGGCCAACTCTGGCTCTCTTCCTGTTTTTATAAATGAAGTTTTATTGGAACATAGCCATGCCCATTTATGTAGTACTCTCTGTGGCTGCTTTCCCACAACAGCAGAGTTGAGCATTTGAGACAAAAATCATTTGGCATGCAAAACCAGAAATAATGACCCTCTGTCCCTTTACAGATAATGTTTGTGGACTCCTGGTTAAGAGCTTTTTCCTGACTCTGTCACGTCATCTGTAAAATGGGCTAATGCAACTATGCTTGTAGGGCTGTTATGATGAATGACTTAACATCTATAAAATGCTTTAACCAATCCCTGGCATACAGTTATGCTATATAGGGGTTTTGTTAAATTACAATAAAATAGCTTCCTTTTTGAAAACTCACAAGTAGTTATTTGTGAGCGAGAAGGCCAAAGGAAGGCCTGCAGTTTGTGGCTACAGGATTAAGCAAGGTTTACTTTGCAAAGTTAACTAATTCCGATGTAACTGCGCCTTGACCTTTGCCCTTACTCTTAGATCTAGCCCAGTGACTTTAGCCCATTGAGTTCTCTAACAGACGTTTTAAAATTTCTAGCCTATAATCACTGCTTCACCCCCTCCTCCACCCTCAGCTATTTGTACTAATTGGCTTAGTCTAGAATCACAAAATATACAAATCAATAGAAAGTAGTTTGGTAAACTGATGACTGATGTTTTAAAATAGGAAATGGTAAAATACTGGCATGAGAAAGCTGTGTGCCATAATGGTCCTGAAAGAACTCACCCATAAACAAAAGCAAAGAAGAGTCAAAGTTTGCCAACACTTTTTAGAGAGGCAAGACAATGTTTTGGGCCATGTTGTCACTGGTGATGAAACATGAGTATACCAATACGACCTTGAAAGCGTCAAAGCACACAATGGAAGTCAGCCAATTCTCCATGCCCAAAACAGTTCCATCAGTCCAAATCAAGAGTCAAAACAATGTTGCTAGCATTTTTTGATATCAGAGAGATTGTTCATTATGAATTTGTACCAACTAAACAGTTAAGCAACTTTACTATTTAAAGGTGCTGAAAAGTCTGTGTGAAAAAGACAAAAATGACTCTAACTTTTCACCTAATAATTCACAGCTTTTGCCTCATGACAATGCACCAGCTCACACGGCACCATGTGTGAGGGAATTTTTAGCCAATAAACAAATGACTACATTAGAACACACTCCCTTTACAAAAAAAAAAAAAAAGGGCAACCTTTTTCTCTAAAGGTCAGAAAGTAAACTTTTTCAGCTTTGTGAACCATATGATTTGGTCTTAACTACTCAACCTGATACTATGGCTCAATGGCAGCCACGGACAATATGTACTTGAATGGGCCTGGCTATTGCCCCATAAAAGTTCACTTACAAAATCAGGTAGTCGGCCAGGGTGGGCTCATGGGCTGTAGTCTCAGTGTGTTAAGGCACTGCTGGAGCACCAAAAGAAACAGCACCCTCAGGTGAGACAGAGATAACACAAGGAGAAGGGAGAGAGAGTGTAAGGAGGCCCTTGGGCTTTGCTAGCTGAGCAATCCAGTGAGTTCTAAGACCAGTGCTCGCCAACAGAGAGAAGGTCCCCAGTGAACAGAGCAGCTCCTCTTCCTTCCTGATACAGAAATGGCTTCCACCTTCAACTCCCGAGAATGTAAACTGTCTAAACAAGATGAACAGAGCTATGGCTTCTTCCTGAGAATTGAGAAGGACACCGATGGCCACCTGGTTCAGTGATTGAGAAGGGGAGCCCAGCAGAGAAGGCTGGCCTCCAGGATGGAGACAGAGTTCTGAGGATCAGTGGTGTTTTCGTGCACAAGGAGGGATGTGCAGGTTGTGGATCTGGTCAGAATTCAGTGACTTTACTGGTTCTGGATGGGGATTCTTATGAGAAAGAAATGAAGATGCAGGTGAACTTTAAAGAGTTGGGTCGAAGTCAGAGGGAGTAAGGTTTGAATGATCAGAAACTGTCTCCTGTGACGAATGGGTGAGTGGAAACTCGGACCCAGCCCTGGCTCTGCTACCTGGTGAAGGAGGGGAACAGCTATGGCATCTCTCTGAAGACTGTCCAGGGTAAAAAGGGGGTATACCTGACCGATACCACACCTCAAGGTGTGGCCATGAAAGCTGGGGTGCTGGCTGATGACCATGTGATTGAAGGGAATGGGGAGAACGTAGACGACACCGGTCATGAGGAGGTGGTTGAGGAGGTTAAGAAGTTGGGAAGCCGTGTCATGTTCCTGCTGGTGGAAAATGCCACAGTGAGCAGAAGATACAATTCAAAAGAGAAACAGCCAGTTTGAAACTGTTACCCCACCAGCCCTGAGTTGTGGAGATGAAGAAGGGAAACAATGGCTATGGTTTCTGAGTGCAGGCCCAGAGCAGAAAGGTCAAATCCTCAAGGACATAGATTCTGAAGTCCAGCAGAGGAGGCTGGCTTGAAGAACGATGACCTGGTAATTGTTGTCAATGGCAAGTCTGTGGAAACTGTGGATCGTGACGGTGTTGTGGAAATGATTACGAAGGGTGATCAGACTTCACTGCTGGTAGTAGACAAAGAGATGGACAAACATATATAGACTGGAGCTTTGACAACCATCTTACGGAAGGGGAAAGGCCAGAAGAACCTACTTCACATGAGACGCTGGGCTGATCGCTCAGACGTGTCATTCTCTAACAAGGAGATTATGTACAGGTTGTTTAGAAATTTGCTTACTATCATGGAGTCAGAAGAAACTAGCAATTCTGCTGGACATCTTTTGGAGCCTTGTCTGGCATTCTATTCTAGTTTATTTTAAATACATACACGCATTTGTGTACATGTCGGTACATACTGCTCCACAATCAAGCTCAATATTTTATACCTTTCCTGGTTGTGGTAGCAGAGAAATTTTACAGTTTACAATAGATAGATCATGAAGAATGGAACATATATGACATCTTACAAATTAAACTAGCACATGTATTTAATAAACTGCAACTTAAATATATTAAAAAAGAGCACTGCTGGCATACTATAACTCTTTCAGGAACTTGAACTCAATAAGAGATGGTTGTTTACAGCTGCTGAGTTTTGGAGTGTCATGTAGCATTATCCTGACAATAGTTGACTGGCATAGCTTTTCTGCATTTCATTCAAGATAGGGCTTGATGTTCTGACAAACAATACAAGGAGATGTGCCTTTTTATAATGGGAGGACAATAGATACAAATTGCCTACCATGTGCTTCCACTTATGACCACTTCCCAATAATGCCGGCCACTATCAATAAACACATTTCCAGCTACTCCATAGCTCCCTTGGCTGGTAAAGCGTTCAGGCGTGTGACTCTTTTTGGAAGACGACTCATCACGTTCCACTGTCAAGTTATCGTGGGACACCTTCAGTTTTCGGTGAGCAGATTTGGGGTCCAGTTTAAATGGTTGGCCTGGAAACAAGTGTGTAAAACAGAAGATGATGAGGACAGTTTATTTTAACACAACCAATAGCATATTTTCTTTTCTTTTTTTTTTAAATATGGAATGCTTCACGAATTTGCGTGTCATCCTTGCGCAGGAGCCATGCTAATCTTCTGTGTATCTTTCCAATTTTAGCATATTTGCTGCCGAAGCGAGCAGAGCATATTTCCATAATTAGATTTAAAAGGCAGGAAGAAGCCAGCTCTCTTATCACAAAGAGCTATCTTATATTTTAATAGTACCTAAAACTTTAATAAGCTACTTTAAAAGATATTTGCTTGCATACTTTCCATGATATTGAAAATATAATAGGGAGCAGCAACTCTAAAGTGTGGTAGGCATCAATAGTGATGTGTATGTAGGCAGCCACCGTGGAAAGCTTCACAAGACGGTGCTGGGGTGACCCCCTTAGAAAGCCAGCACCTCTCATGGCTTCGTACACTCATACAGACTTCATACGCTGAGTTATAATTAAGGATGAACATACTTTATTCCCCAATCGTCTATGAACATTTTGAGAGAAGCCCACCTTAAGGACTTGAAGATGTTCATAGTATCCTCAGCATCCCAAACACACTGAGTGCCAAACTTTTTTTTTTGAAGGAACAAATACATGTTCAAATGCAAACTAGAAACGGCTGACCATTTGTGAAAAACTGGTAAAATTGGAATAAAGCCTGGAGTTTAGTTAAAAGTAACTTTCTTAGGTGTGACAAAGGTACCAGGGTTACATGACAAGTTAACATTACGGTAAACTGGGATAGGGTATATAGTACTACTTCAAAATTTAAAAAAGTTTATTTAAAAAAATATGAAGAACCTAGCCACCAAGCCATGTGGGTAACAAGTAGCATTGCCTCAGTCTTCTCGTCCTTAATCCAGTACTTTCTTTATACTTCTTTTGCTGTTCCTAAGATATGCTCTATGATGCACTGGGAAATCAGGGAAACTGAAGGTTCCTCTTGAAAAGCAATTAACGGTTTCTGTTGACTAGCTGGCAACCCCACCACAGTGCCATTATTGACACACTCCATTTGCTTTCTCTTGGGAGGTCTTATGTAAAGAAAGACGAGAGGGCAAAACAAAAAGAAAAGTGGGCAGAAACAGGGAGACAATGATACCTCAAGGTATATTTATACTCCACATCATTTTCGGGGTGGGGGGCTGTCCTGTGTGTTCTAGGATATTTTGCAGCATCTTCTGGTCTGTACCCACTAGATGCCAGTAGCATCTACCTCAGTTGTGACAACCCCAAATCTTTCTAGATATTGTTAAATGTACCCCAAGGGGAAGAATTGTCCCTGATTGAGAATCACAGGCCCAGACAGTTCTCTGGAGTAAAAGAATGTCTGAATAGTTCTTAATCTCGTATTCTGCTATGGAAAACAATCCTTCCTGCCATTTACAGAGCCTCTAATGTATTAGGTTTTTTTTATTTATTTAAGACAGAGTCTCAGTATGTCACCCTTGGTAGAGTGCTGTGGCATCACAGCTCACAGCAACCTCAAACTCTTGGGCTTAAGCGATTCTCTTGCCTCAGCGTCCCAAGTTGCTTGGACTACAGGTGCCCGCCACAATGCCCGGCTATTTTTTTTTTTATTGTTGGGATTCATTAAGGGTACAAGAAACCATGTTACACTGATTGCATTTGTTGGGTAAAGTCTCTCTTACAACGCCCGGCTATTTTTTGTTTGCAGTTGTCATTGTTGTTTTAGCTGCCCCATGCCAAGACTCAAACATGCCAGCTTTAGTGTATGTGGCCAGTGCCCTACTCACTGAGCTATGGGCACCGAGCCATGTGTTAGGTTTTATGTATATTCCATTTCTCACTAGAACCCCTCCAGGATTATTTATTTAAAAAAACAGAAGACAGAAGTATAGCAAGATCAATAGTCTCATGGGTGTCAATGCGTGGAGGCAGTTTTGAAACTCAGAGGTAATCTGATGCAAACTCCAATAGCCCACACTGAGGCTATACTTACTTTTTGAGGCTGTCATTGAAGCCTGAGACGGAAAAGGAAAGAAAGGAGGGTAGAGTCTGTCAAGAGGAAAGCAGATGAGACAGGACAGCTCTACTGAGTTCATAGCACTTACTGTTTGTCTTCAACTTCCCAGGCTCGCTGCTGCGGCTGCCTGCCTGGTTGATGGCCTTGACCATGAAGATGTACTTGGTGCCGCTCTGCAGACCGTGCACTGTGTAATGGTTCTGCTTGATGTTGGGCACGATCATCCAGCTATCAGCTGAGTTACACAGACCTGCAAAGCCAACCAGACATGGTGCAGTTCTTTGGCAAAACCACGGGGCAAGGTTTGCGTAATTTTAGGTCACATAATTTCAGCTTATTTGAACTGTTAGAGTGGGAAAGCGAGTGCTTTGTCATGGCAGTCATTTATGAGGCACTGTCTTCACTAACAGATGTGGCAGATTGCATTTCTGCCTCCAATTGTTCATCCTGTCCTGTAGCCAGGCCTAAGCAATTTGGCAGGTACTCCCTGTAAAGAAGTGGGATGTATATCCTGTGACGTGCCTTGAATTTGGTCATGTGACTTTATTTGGCCACTAGGCTAAAAATGACAATGTGTCAGTTGTTACAGTACACATTACAAGGGCCTGAAGGTTTCTGTTGACATTCTATCTCTGCTGTTGCCATGGGAAAACATTCCTAGAATAGTCCGCTCATCTCAAGCAGATGACACACAGGGCATAGCTTTTACCACCCAGCCAATGCATGAGCCAGCTGAGTAGAGATCAGCCGACCCCAACCAGCCCATGACAGGGAAGCTAAGAAAAACAATTGCCTGCCTCGCTTTCCAGCCTGTACTAGTATGGCTGTAGTAACCAATAGGGGAAGTATATTCTTTTTTGCTGGGGCCGAGTTTGAACCCACCACCTCCAGTATATGGAGCCAGCACCCTACTCCTCTGAGCCACAGGCGCCACCCTAAGGGGAAGTATAGTCTTGAGAGAACCCTGGAGGAGCAGCAGCAGCACCACTGGGCAGCTCAAGGCCCAGTGCAGATCTTGGGAAAGCGTGGACAGGGATTTCTGCCCAGCCCCATCCTTAGGACGGCGTGCCAGAGTGGAGTGGGGCTGCAGCTCCGGCTATACTCTGCAGGATATGGGTTGAGGAGCAGGCTGAGGATTTATGATGCTTGGAAGAACTTGAGGGGGAAAAAAGGAAGCCCATTTTGTTTTGCAGCGGACTGATGCTGAAAACATCTCTTGATGGTATCAGGTCCAAATCTCCTCTCTTCTCTTTCTACCCTCACTCTCCACTCCATTAGAACCTTTTTCCAGCCCCCCTCCCCGGCTGTCATGAAGTTTCCTGACTCTTGAATTTCCTTCTCCAGTCCCTGGGAGGCAGCTAGATCCCTCCAATTCCCGAGGGACTCCAGACTTACCTCCCCACTCCTTCCCTCTCAGTTGATTTGCAAATCAAAGGGTAGTTCCTTTGATCTTGAGGCAACTTCTACCTTCCCAGAGTTTCAAGAAATACTTCCTTAATCTTTCTGTGGTCCCACCTTTTTAAGAATATAATAAAGCTTGTCTGTAGAAAGAAATTGGCAAATGCATATACATATGAACTACAGATACTTGCATAGCATTTTAAGACAGGCATGGTCATTCCCCTCCTACCCCAGGCTATCTGTGAATCCTAGGAATATTTTCTCCAACTTTTGAGTAAACAATTCTTCATGATATTATCACAGTTGAGAAAAAAATTAGAAGTATTTTGTCAATTATAAAAATTCACCTCACAGGATTTGCAACTTGAGTGGATAGTATTTTCAGGTACACTTCAGTGAATCTTTAAAAATACGTGTGTGTGTGTGTGTGTGTGTGTGTGTATTTGGCCTTGTAAATTTTCTGTTGCCTTTTTTCATTTCCACCTGTGAACATGTTTCACCAGAGGACTGCCAGATTTGAAAAAGCCAAGCGTAATCAAGCAAACAAGTTGCAACTCATGGCCAGGCATATGGTGGCACGTGCCTGTAGTCCCAGCTACTTGAGAGGCTGAGGCAGGAGAACTGCTTGAGCCCAGGGGTTTCAGGTTGCAGTGAGCTATGATGCTGCTGCTGTACTTTGGCATGGGTGATGGAGCAAGACTCTGTCTCAAAAAAAAAAAAAGTGTTGAGACTCACAGAAAAGTCTGAGCACGTGTTTGTTTATATTTTGGGATTCAACTACATACAGGCACCAACCATTGTGCCTCCCCCGATTTTCTCTAACTCTTAACCCTCCATTTGCCTACCAATTCTCATTTGCATAAGATCCAGGAAAACATCCACAGTAGTTTATATCCCTTTCCATTCATCCTCATCTTACTATTTCCCTTGGATAGAGCTATAAAACGGTCTCAAAAAACTAAATAAATCTAATAGTTGGCTGTGGCACTATCCAGAAGTCTGACTTTGTCACCCTCAGTAGAGTGCTGTGGTGTCATAGTGCACAGCAACCTCCAACTCTTGGGCTCAAGTGATTCTCTTGCCCAGCCTCCCTAGTAGCTGGGACTACAGGTGCTAGCCACAACACCCAGCTATTTTTAGAGATGGGGTCTTGCTCTGGCTCATGCTGGTCTAGAACCTGTGAGCTCAGGCCATCTGCCCGCTTCGGCCTCCCAAGTGCTAGGATGATAGGCATGAGGCACTATTTTGATCCTATCAAAGAAAGGTCATTTTGGACTCTGAGCTCTTGGCCTCTTTAGGTATTTAATAATATTATTACCATAGCAAAAAAATGTAAAAAAAAAAAAAAAAAAGTAGCTTTTCTATCAACTAGGATAATCTACTCATTCTTCTTATCTTTGTCAACAGCAGTTAGGCACAAATGAAAACAATAACAGCATTCAGTAGATTAAAATGAGAATCCCATCAATTTCACTGCTTTTACACTGTTCCTGTTTAATTGCACATGTCGCAATAAAATGACTATTGTGGTCGAAGAAAGCAAACGTAAAAATTTTTCAATAAACTTTAGATCACTATACAACCACAAAGCTGTGTTTAATGTGGTGGGGGAATGTTTTCAGCAACCATCATAAAGCAGATGTCTGAAATTGCTGCAAACTGCAACTTGGCCTATAATCCAAAGTCTTAACAAAGATTTAATGTTTCAGAAACCATTTCCAAACAAAAAGGGACTCTGACTATACTGATTATTTTGAAGAAGTCACTAATTTCTTCCTTGACTATTGAAAGAACAAAATGTTTATGTAGTAATAAAATTTTATTGGTTAGCTTTACACCAGGACCATCTACATTCGTGAATACTAACAACTAATACTATTTGAGCTTACCTTTATGTTGTTGTTGTTATTGCCAGGATAATAATTGAGAAGTTGATTAAAAATGCCAAGAAAGCAACATTAACAATTTTCTTTTGGGGGCTGGAGTAAGTGGGGTGACTTGGAGCACACCATTATTGTTACTGGTGTTGGTCCCACGCCAGCACCATCTAACTTCTTGCATATGGTTCTGAGCACCAAGTTTGCTTAAATAAGACTTCTCGGCCTTGATACCCCACTGTGTTAGGACTGTTGACCAGGTTTTATTCATTTCCTTATGAAACACCCATACACCCATCCTGACTGAAACTTTTCTCCAAACTCATTTTTAATCATCTTTGAGGGTATTCCAACATTCACCTCTTCCAACTCAGCTTGAAGTATTAAAACAATAAAGGAAATTGGAAGATAATTAGTCCAGAATGAAATCTAATTGAGCTTTTCGATTTTGTACATTTTTTTCATTCACAATGGGTCAGAAGCATTTCCCTACATAATGTGGCTCATTATAAGATCTTAATTACATTTGGGATTTCAGAGCCTTGTATGACAACTGTCACCTTGCTGCAAAACATGTGTAAAAACATCAAACACTGTGGACAGTTTGGAGAGGATGCACACTGGCTTCTAACATCCTTTATCTCTTCCAAGTGAACATTCTTTTCCCCTTCTCTATAAAAATAGTGTATATTTAATAACTTTCAATGGCTAAAATAGATTATATACAGATAACTACTTTGCCATTAAGGCTTAAAAAATGCAGCTTTTGATTTTTGCTAATAAAAATAGGCTGCTGGGCAAAGGCTCAAATGTAAGATTTTATTTCTTTTTTGCAGTTTTTGGCCAGGGCTGGGTTTGAACCCGCCACCTCCGCCATATGGGGCTGGTGTCCTACTCCTTTGAGCCATAGGCCCTGCCCTCAAATGTAAGATTTTAAATGAGGCATTAAAAGTAGTTTTGGGGAAAAAATGTAAAACAGTGTAAACTTAAATACATATCTAGTTATTAAAGTCAACACTATTAACAAAAATGAAAAATAAAAATTCAATATCAATTTTGTTTTTGAATGTATGCATTTCATTAGTGAGAATCTTTTTATAAGATTAAAAAAAAAGTTCCATAGCTATTATGCTCTTTCATGAAGACCACTTAAAGTTAATTAACTGCAATTTATTATGACAAGTGAAAGGACCATGACCTAGACATAGTAAAAAATTTCCTAGTGGCATAAGGAGCTACAGCCAGGTTTGGAGTGTTACGTCTTCTCATTTTCAGTAGATTTTGCCATTAGATATTGCATCCAATACAACATTTTCAAAGGCTACCCCTCCAAATAATAGGGCATATTATTTAACAATATTCAAGAAACGCCTTTCATGTGAAGATTGTGTGAAAAGCTATCATGCAGCTAATCCTGGAAAATTACATAACTGACCTTTATCATACGGCATAAAATATCTGCCTTTCTTTGAAAATGCAATGACCAGTGAGTACAGTCTGCATTTTCGTAGGAGTAATAACTTGGTTTTTTATTTTGTATTACTAGAAGGGTACATATGATTAGGTTATATTGTTTGCATTTGCTAGGAAAAGTCTTAGTTACACTTGAGTCCTTCACCGTCATTGCAAACACAAGGCTCAGGCCTTTAGTCAAGATACTATCTCAAGTTAATTAAAACATCTTTTCTTACAGGTGAGAAAACATGACCTAATTTGCCCAAGATTGCAGAGCTAGTCAGGTCTAAAGTTGGATTTGAATCCAGGTCTCCTTTAGTCACTACAAATATGTATAATACTTAAGAAAAAAATTTCAAAATGATTGCATGTCAATTAGCTTTTTATCTAAATTTATTCCTTGTTGCAGATTGATCTTGTAGGCATCGAGGCTTTACTATGGAGGTTAAAGGGGTATAAAGAAATGACTAAATCCCGATACAGACAACCTGACAGGAGTATCTGAGTTTGGTCCACACCAGTAGTTTCACTGTTTCCCATGCCATCTTTCTGGCATCTGTGCATCAAATAAGGTAGGCTCATAATTTTTAGTAAGTCATTTGCTCTGGGTGAATGTCTTTAAGGCATGGACTTGTATCATATTCTATTTATGTGTCAAGTCAGTCATAATTTAGCCAACTGAGAATTCCTAAGTTCAAGCAATAAATGTTGTCCTTTCATTTTGGGAATGGGATGAGGCCCTAGTATGGAGTTCAAGGTTCTGAAGTAGATTGCCTTCTGGCCCACTTCCTTGTTTTGCCATGTGACTTTGTGGGTCCTTTCATCCTTACTCTGGCTTATTCATGGGCTAAGCTTTGGTAAATGGCATGTCAGCTAATGTGACACAGGTGGGGGGTGGAAAAGCATACGCACAATCAGGCTTCCCCTTACACCTTTACCTCTGCAATCACCAGAATAGACGTGAAGTGGATTGCAAGAGGATGAGAGAGCTGTGTGGCAGCTGAGTCACCCCAGTTATCAGCCTGCCATGCCAGGGGGCCAACCTGAGCAGGGCTTCCTAGCTGACCCCCAGCTGACTCTAGACGTATGACCAAAAAACATTTATTGTTATATGCTATTTAGTTTCCGTGGGTGTTGGCTCTTTAGTCCTTTCAGTGCAGGCCAAGGCTACACGTACTCTCCAAATGCCCATGATGATTTGATTCAAGAAGTTTCACGAGAAACATAATCATCTGTGGTGGACATATCTTTGGCTGGCCTCCAGGATTCCCGCTCCCTAGTACGTATTCATGACTTTGTATGATCTCTCTGCTTAGTGCAGGAAGAATCTGGGACCTGCTTCTAACCAAAGGAATATGGTAAAGGACAAAGATCTACCACTGTTCCTAAGGTCCCTGATCAGCTGACTTGGAGTTAATCAAAAGGAGAATTATTCTGGGAAGGGGCTGGTTTAAGAGAAAGAGAGTTGAAGTAACCAACTCTCTCCCCCTTGCTAGCTTTGAAGAAGCAAGTTGCCATGAATTCCCCAGCTATAAGGAAACAAATTCTGCCAGCAAACTGAGGGAGCTAGTAAATAGATTGTTCTTGAGTTGAGTGTCCAGTTGGTCTGCTAGTCAGGCCAAAACAGCCTTTTAAGACTCTAAGAAGACTCAGCTCAACTGTGCCCAGAATCCCCTTCTCAGATCTTCATACACTCCCTTTCTGATTATCTTGGAATTTGACCATTTTTAAATTTCATCTTCTTCAAGTTTGACACAATCCCTGGTTTAGTTTATCCAGTATGTCAATAATATTCATCACACAACATTGTAAAAACAATTCCTCAAGTGAAGACAAAAGAATTAATTATACTCCCTTCTTTTTGCTATGTTTTCCCTTTCACACTGTCTAGGATAGCCGTGTGTGGTCTAGCTAGTATTATGGTCTCAGTGTTTAGCATGTAAATCATGTAGATGTCACATGTTTACATTGCTTTCAATCAGGGTTTCCCAACCTTGATACTGCTGACATTTCTTTATTGTTAAGGCATTTCTTGTGCATTGTGGGATCTTTCCCATCATTCCTGTCTTCTACCCACTAGATGCCAATAGTACCGTCCTCCCAGGTTTTGAAAACCAAAAATGTCTCCAGAAACGTTCTCTGGAAGGCAAAACTGCTCTTGGCTGAGAATCACTGCTTATTTAGTATATTAGTGATTATACATTAATTTATGTTTCAGGTTTATGGTGAAGCACAATCAAGGTTTGACATTTCACTGGATTTTAATTCCATGTTAAGTTTATGGTATATGCATCTACAGTCAGTGAAAGATAAGCTCAGATAGCTAGAAAAATGTATTTAAAAATAATGTCTCTGAAGGGCAATTTGGCAATGTCAACTAAAATTAAAATGCAAATAATCTTTTCCTAGCAATTGTACCCCAAAAGGTTATACTACAAATATAATTCTCCACGTGTGAAAGAAGAGATATTCAAGGATATTCATTGAAGCATTGTTGATAAGGGTGAAATATTAGAAACAAGCTATACCCATACCCACGCCAATAGAAGATGAGATATCTTTACAATGGGACACTACACTGGCTCTCAAAGAAATGAGATAGTGGTGAAATAGGATTATCTCAGACATAATGTTTAGTGGAAAAAAAACCAAGATGAACTGTATATAGTATACACATACAGAAAAATATTATAGAGAATTAGTATTTCTAAATAACTTATAGCAGGGCATATAGAACAAAGAATGAGGGATGGTACTAAAAAATTCAGAGTCCTGGAAAGAGAACCATTTGGTAGTGCTTCTCAGACTTACCCCCAAACACTTCAGATAGCTGAGGACAGTGATGATGTTTCCTGGAGAAATGGGTCAGAGGCAGAGAAACCTTTCCAGATTACCTTTTCCTCTCCATCCCTGCTGTTTGTGCCATTTGCAGGTCCTGGCTAATCTGTCTGATTCTCATCCTTCCCTCTACTCTCCACCCCATGGGGTGAAATTGAAACAGAGTGTGGCCTGGGTGGCCCTATGTGATCTAGCTCTTGCCTGTGAGTTAGGTAAGTGATGGATGGTTAAGAACATGTGCTTTCTGGAGCCAGCTGCAGATGGGATTGAGTCCTGGTTGGCCTTCTCTACCTTTATTTCCCCGGTTCCTTTTCTTCACTCACCTCACCAGCCAGGCTTATTTAGGCAAGATCTCCCAACACAACCTGCTACGTTATGACTTGGTAAGTTTGCTGATGGTTATACAGCTGTCTGGGAAACCCTTAACTTGCTGACATGCACTCACTCTCTTTCAAAACTTAGTTTAACCAAAACTTCCACCAAGACCTTTCTGTCCCCCTCACCATGTCTGCCCTGTCTATATTCCCTGCCTACTTGGGCAGCCTGCCAAAGCTGTTCTTGACATTTCATGACTTTTCTCCCTTTCATTCAGAAATCATTGTTCTTGGTAAATGGCAACATTTTAATAAAACCTTTCAAGGCAGGCCATTTATGGGGTAGAAGATGAGAGGACTGGGGAGAAGAAACCAGGAAAATGGATATAAAGAACATAGCGGAAGTCATTTGTTGGTATGGGTCATTTAAACTTTAGTCACTTAGAACTTGTTGTTACTTCTGCTTCACTTCTTTTAATTAATGTTAAATCACATTTCTTTTTTAAGCATCACATGTTTCAGAAATACTTGTGCTAGGAAAGAACAGCATAGTTAAGAAAGACAAGGTTTATGTAACAAAAGCACATTAAGTTGATATGGATTTATTTAAAACATCTCTTTGTAGAACAGTGACTGCTATTCTATTCTGTTCTATTTTGACATATTCTATTTTCTTTGTTAAAGAAGTTTCAAACTTGCTCCCCTGAAAAGCTATTTCTTCTGGTCCTCTGCCAGTTAATCAATTTACATAAGTCTGGCCAGGTACAGTGGCTCATGCCTGTAATCCTAGCACTCTGGATGGACTGCTTGAGCTCAGGAGTTCAAGACCAGCTTGAGCAAAATCAAGACCTTGTTTCTACTTAAGAAGTAGCCAAATGTTGTGGTGGGCACCTGTAGTCCCAGCTACACAGGAGGCCGAGGCAGGAAGGTCACTCGAACTTTGGAATTTGAGGTTGCTGTGAGCGAGGGTGATGCCACAGCACTTTAGCCTGGGCAACAGAGTGAGACTCTGTCTCCGAAAAAGAAAGAATATTTAAGTTTGTATGGGTTTAACACCTATGAGTGTGTCTTTATTTTGCTTTATAGATTGATTCATATTGCGTATATTTTTGTTTTTGGTTTCTTTCTCTTCATATGTTTGTGAGATTCATCCATGTGATTTGTTAGAGGTCATTAATTTTCATTAACATTTTTAGCCAGCTATTTTTACTAGTGTAGTACATTTGAGTGCTATCGCGTTTTTGGTCGGGAAAGACAAACCAACAAATATTGTACGTTCTTTTTTCCTTTGTCTTCCTTTGATGTTTAAATTTAAGAATGTAATTTATCTGAAAACAGTCACTCAAGAGAGAGAGAAAAGAATAGGCCATGAGGTACTCACTAATGACATTGGCTTGTCCGGTGAATATGGTGTACTGGAGCTCGTAGGAGACCACACTGAATTCATCATCGGAGGTCCAGTGCACAGTGATGGTGTCATATGAAGCTGTGCAGAGCTCTTCTCTAATTGTGGGGGGGTTGGGAGCTGTGGGGATCACGAATGCTCATGAGTGGAAAAGCAGACCCTAGTGGATGCCATTTCAGAGGAGATGTTTGACAGTTAAGCAGGCCTTTGTAAATAGGTCCATCCGGACTACTACCCTAAAGATAGTAGTCCCAATCCAAAGAACATTTGGTTGCCTGGTTATTGCTTTTATTTTTAACAGAGCTAGCCAGTATGGACTTATCTGTTTATCATGAGAAAATGTTTCGGAGGTTAAGCAAACAATACTCTCTTGTCCATGAAGTAAAATAGGTCGACCAAAAAGTAAACAAAATGAACTCCCATAGTTGCATTCACTTGGTGGGGGTGGTGGTGGCAGACTTTTAGTAAAGGCCTAGAAGGTAAATGTTTCAGGCTTTGTGGGCCATGAATTCTCTGTTACAACTACTCAACTCTGTTGTTGCTGCATAAAAGTAGCCATTGACAATTTGTACGCATGGGCGTGGCCAGGTTTCAATAAAACTTTAATTTACAAAAACAGGCAGAAAGCCAGATTTGGCCTGTGACCCAAACTTTGCCAACCTCTGATATACATGGTGCCAGACATTTTTATATGTATTTAGGCACCCAATTGGAAAAATACTGATTTGTTTTTAATCCCAGAGCAAATCAATCAAATAACTCTTTGAAATTTTTTGTTAAATATTTCAATGCCTTGTTAAAAAAAAAAAAAACTTACTAGTGCAGGTTTACGTGCTTCTCATTTATGAATGAGATTTCAAAATAAGAGGACCGTGATTAGCAATCAATCATATCTAAGAGGCACATTTTCTTTCCCTAAGGAAAACACAATGTTTTGGCATTTGGCGAACTTTATCACTGTCTTAAAACAGGCTGCTGTTTTATTTCTTTAACACATTCTGGAGGAGAGAAGTCTAAATCCTACCAAAATAATGAGTTTAAAATGACTCTACTGGATTGATTTCAGTAACTGGTTTTATGAAAAGAGTATGTGAGCAAGAAAAAGACGAGGCAATAAGAGCTTTGCATTGAAAATAGTATTTTAGAGTAGAGGTTGGCACACTTTGTGGGCCAACTCTGGCTCATTGGCTGTTATTTGTAAATAAAGTTTTATTGGAATATAGCTAGTCTCATTTATTTATGTATTGTCTAGGCTGCTTTCATGCAACAGCAAAGTTGAGTAGTTGTGACAATATGGCCTGCAAAGCTTAAAACATCTACCATCTGGCCCTTTACACTCAATGTTTTCTGACCCCTGGTTTAGAGAACTGACCAAGGGTCTTTAGTTCTAATCTTCTCTAACTTCAAATGGAGAAACATACCTGCTTTCTACAAATTAAGAATAACTTCTGTGCTTTCTTACTGTAAATTTTGATTAGGATTGATGAATTCTAAATAAACCCCAAAAGTTTATGAAAATGGTAAATTTAAAACTCCATTTCATAGCCTTCACATTGCCACCTGAAAATATATCCAGGACAATTATAGAAGTAAGTGTATAAAGCCAATTACTTTAAATTTGTCTGTTGGTTATTGAATTCTACAAATACTGGTGAATATCCACAATGTGACAGGTACTACATTAAGTTGCACGTTAAGACAGAAGGACTTTATGTAACCTTTGAAGCATTCCTTCTGGAATATTTATTTGTACATCTGTATCCTGAAGTTTGTAAATGTGAGATTTAGTGGTGTGCAGTGCGACTTAGATGTGTATGAATCAGTGTCACCAATCAGGAGATGAATTCCATGAGGAGACCCAGCTGCATCGTAAAATGTGCTTATTATTGTCTGTGTGGTCCTTGTTGATGTGGGATCACCCCTGCACGGGTCAGTGAAGAAATAGTTGTTCTCTCACCATTTAAATAGTTTATTGAATTATTTCTCCATCAATCATTGTAGAAAAATGTTGCTTTCTACATTGCAATATATGATTAAACACATTTTAAAAAGTATGTTCACAATACACAAGTGAGACACATGGCAGTAGCCACCATCAGGAAGGAAATGTCACCTCTACGGGTTATTAACTTGACATACCTCTTACAGGCATGTCATAGGGAAAAAAAAATCCTGTTTTCACAGCCAGGCAGACTAACCTTGTTTTGATTGTAAACCCAATGGGTTTGTCCTGAGAAGTCGATACACGATTTATTGTAAATGAGAACAGCAGCATGCTGCCAATTTCAATACTCATGGAACTGGTACCAGAACTGTTCTTTTCTTGCCTCCGTCACAAACACCATACGAGGAATGGTCAGCTGGTACTCGACAAACACTTCACTTCCTGCTTACAAATGTCTGATAAACTATTTGGACTTGGCAGTATCAGCCAAGAATTGTATGTTATGACCAGGATTGATGTTATGTCTAGAAATGGACTGAATTTGTATTTGGGGTTGACAGCTCAGGAGGCATGATGGCAGGGACCCCATATGGCCTTTAGTTTGGCAGAAACAGCCATCGGGATGATATATGGGGTACCTGTTACAATTTATTGCAGACTGCTTTCATAATTTCCTCTTTAATCAATACTTTCACATTCTTGTAGAGATTAAAATGGGCACGTATGTTGTTGAAATACTGTTAAATAATTAATGGGCAAGGGGAAGGACTGACGCATTCTTGTTAATAAGGTTCTGATTCTGGGCAGTATGGCCCAGTGCCCAGGCAAATACTTAATTTGTCAGTCTTTTCTGCCCCTTAGTATGACCTTGTGATACAGATTTGGTTCACCAGACATAAATGGGAGTTTGCTAGGTGGAATCTCTGAAAAAGCTTTTTGTTTTTTGATAAGCACAGTCAAATGTGGCTGGCAGGGCTTTCCATCCGTCATTCTCCCTCCACCTAAAACTTGAGCATAATGCTTGGAAGTGGAGTAGTCATGTTGTGATTGTGTGGCAAAGAGGCAACACAATAAAGGTGGCAGAAAAGAGAAAGAGCCTTGGTCTGAGGTCATCACCAAACTGCTACCCAGCCCTAGGCTACAGGCCTCTTTTCTGTTTCTGTAATAAAAACCCTCCACGATGGGTTTAGTCACTGCCAGTTGGATTTTCTGTTACTTGAAATTCAACTTATTCCCAAATGACATTTAAAAAAATTTTTAACAGGAAGACATGAAAAATAGCTTAATTGGAGAAAATCTAGACCAACAGATGATCCAATACAATAGCCACTTATGATACATAGCTATTTAATTTTTAACTAAACTTAAAAAGTGGATGGTGAATTTTAAATTTTTTTTGAGTGTCCAATAGCTCCATAGAGCTAGCTGCTAACATATTGGATAGTGGATATGTAGAACATTTCTATCATCATAGAAAGTTCTATTGGATAGTGTTAGTTTAAATAAATTTCAGAGTTAAAATTTTACTATATTCAAAAATATTTGAAAGCAAGTTTGGGGGTCCTTATTGCAAATGCTTTTTAGTCAATTTCTTTAATAGGAGCAGTATGTTTCAAAGAGCGTATTACATAAGGTAGGAAGTTTGTGGAAGGGTTTGTCTTCCTTGCAAATGAAGAAAGGCTAAAAATAGCACCTCAAGTCCTTGCAGAGAAAAAAAGAACTCCGATCTTCCGGGTACAAGGCTCTCCTAATATAGAACCCCTTGCTTTGTGCTTTCCATCCACGGACTATAAAAACAAACATTCCCTCTCTCCTGCTCCATGTTCCCCAACCACCCCCCAAACACACAAAGAACTGAAGTTGAGAAGCTGACCCCATGCTAAGTTAGGGATGTGGTTTCTTGAGGGCTGAATGTCCCAGCGCAGTGCACATCTGGCTTCACTGTGGACACTGGACTTTTCCTGAAGTCACAGGCACCAGTGGCTTTGGCTTAACACCTAAGGTTGTTTAAACAGTTTAAGTTCTATCAGTCAACATTCTCAGTTTCTGCTTTACAGGCTGACAGCACAAAAAACAAAGTTTGTTAGGAATGGTCTGAGAAATTTTTCTGTGGTCATTCTTTGTTTTAAGGTTTGACCGAAAAGAAAATGTAACCAGGAAACACAGGATTGAAGCAAGGTAGCAGGAGTTCCAATGTGATTTTTATGATCTTTGCCATGGTGATGTCTAGCCTAGTCTTGTACTAGAAAGAGTAGAGGTCTTTGAAGTCTGTACAGACCCCAGCCAAATCCAAAATCTGCCACTGCTCTCTGACCTTGAAAGGGATGGCTGACCTGTCATTTATAAAATGAGGATTATAATGCTTTACAAGATTGAACATAAAAAGAGCTGAAACAGAGGACACACTCCATCAGCTAGCTGCCAATTTTTTCTCTGCTAAAGTACTGTGAGATGCCTTACTAACGTGACATGACAAATACCCAATAGTGCTACTATTTTAGCACCCACACTGTGAAGGTGAGAGAAAGAGTGGTAAGTATGCTTTTACTGACAGCGATTCTGTTATCTCCTGTCTGCATTTTAGTCTTGGGCAATGTTGCTTTGGTTACAAAAAGGAGCACACAGAAATTGTTTATGGGAATATTAGATGCCATTCCTAAGCTAGAAGCCCACATTTCTGGTTTTTATGGAATAAGTGATCTGGTGGTAAAGGGTTCGTGTCACTGACTGTCCACGATATTAAAGAGAACATAAAAGACAATACCTGTAAGGTAATCCAGACATTCTAGCAATTTCTTCTCTCGGGAGAAATCTAAGGCAAAAGTGTCAAATGTGTCATTGAGGTTGATTTCAGGAATTAGGACCTGGGAGGATGCAGTTGCCATGGAGACCCTGTAATTTAAACAAAACAACTTTTTAGAAATGTCGGGTTGGCTTTCACCACCACTGCATATAGATGAAAAAAATAAAAAGAAACATTTGTTTGAAGTGCTGCTTTTACACGTGAGTTTGGAAGAATCTCAAAATGGCCCCAGTCACACATAGCAAATGAATGTGAGCCGAACAAAAAAGTGAAGGAATTAGGAAAACAACAGAATAGCTTCCTCGCTTCCTTTTTACTACTGGGAAAAGATTTCCTGTGGAAGCTAAAGAATATTCATATTTCATGTTGCTGTGTATTTAACAGCTTGGTCTTGTCACATCTAACCCCAGCAAGAAGCACAGAGCTCCAGGCGTTTCTTCACACATCTGTCTGGGAAACCGTTTGTTCCTTTCAGACTCAACCCTGCTCCACTTCAAAGGGGAATCTCCAACATTTCAAACTGCATAAAAGGCAAAGTGAAGATTAAAAAAGAATGTTTCCAGATATTGGATTAGTTTAATCAATTACTAGCCTTGCTCTAAAATAAGCATTAAAGGGGAGATTTTTGTCTGGCTCATTTTCTCTTTCCTCATATTCATTTTCTTGTACCATACTCCTAGCAGATGCCATGGGAAATAACTCACAAATTTCCCCAGTGGGTGTACTGTGTCTCTGCTTCATTTAGGTTTTCTGGTTGGAGTTCTCATCTATAAACTTTAGCAAGGTAGGTACTGGTTGGGGTGTGTCAATCTTCTTCTATGCACTCAAGTTGATTTGGAAAGTTCCAAAACTATTTTTGAGACAGTCTCGTGCTGTTGCCCCTCATAGAGTACAATGGCAGCGTCATAGCCCTAGCAACCTCAAACTCCTGGGCTCAAGTGATCCTCCTGCCTCCCAAGTAGCTGGGATTGCAGGAGCCCACCATAACACTTGGCTAATTTTTCTCTTTTTTAGTAGAGACAGGGTCTCACTTTGTGCTTAGGCTGGTCTCAAACTCCTGAGTTTAAGAGATCCTCCCAGAATGGTAGTATTACAGGCATGAGCCACTGTACCCGGCCTGGAAAGTTAAATTATTATTACTAATACTGACTAATTAAAAAATGTAAGTGATTCTCTTAATAAACAAGAAAACTGAGGCATGAAATATAATCTAGAAAAATTTCAGTCCTATTACCCTGCGGGTAACTGTTGAGTCTCTTAATGGCTTTTAAAGCTTTGGATTTGACAAATATATCTTGGCTATAAAAATTACACCCGTGGGTATATCTATACAGTGGACTATTATTCAACCACAAAAAGGAATAAAGTACCCATATGCGCTACAACCCTAAAAACCTTGTTCTATAAAAATCTAGTCATAAAGGGCTACCTATTACATGATCCATTTATATGAAATGTACAGAAGAGGCAACTCCACAGAGACAGAAGCAGGTTGGTATTGGCAGGAACTAAGGGGAGGGGAGAGGGGGAGTGACTGCTTAATGAGTGTAAGGTTTACTTTTGTAGTGATGGAAGAGTTTTAGAACTTGATAGAGGTGGGAGTTGCGCAATACTGTGAATGTTCTAATTGCCACTGAATTGTACACTTGAAAAATTAAAATTACATTAAGTGAATTTCATCTCAAAGAGTACACCTGTGAAATGCTCAAAATCCATAGAAACAGTTTCTGTAGTCACATTTCTGGCAGATTTTCAGGGTTGTGTAAGGAGGAAAGGAGAGGTTTAATCAGCAATGCCATAGTTGCACTGATATTTCTGGAAAGAATGAAGAGGATGGAGGATCTAACTTCACCTCCTGACCTCTTTCACCAAGAAGCAATGAACAGTAGAGTTGTGTGAATTTGTTGACTAAGTATCATACTCTGTTACTAACAGCTAACTGCCAATTTACACTGATGGATACAGGGATGGTTCCTAGGCATTTTTCACTTATGGTTAAAGTGTACTTAAAAATATGCTTGCCTTACATATAAAATTTCCTCACAGAGATCCCAGGATTATTCTCAACAAATATTCATGAAGCCTTTCAAGTATGCTACCTACCAAAGATCCCAGGATATATGCACCAACGCTGAAAAGTTAAAAGAAATGCTATGGTGCCATTTGAATGCCTCAAAAAACATTTCCAAGTGAAACCCCAATTAATTCTTGGTTATAATGTTCAGCAGGAGAATTGCACTGAGTCACTGTGTGGAAACAAGAACCAAACTTGTGACTGCATTTCTCTGGCTTTTGTAGTTCCCTTGCCCAGCAGCAGAAGCCTCTTTGTTCGGGATCATCTAGAATCAATTTTCCCCCGTATTTCTCCTAGTTCTATGGTCCACAAACAATTAAATAAAACATACTTTAGTTAAGTGACACAGTTAAACATGCCTGCCATTTTGCTGGTAGGAACTTTGTAGACTGGGAACCAAAAAGATGAACCTTCCTAGCCTGGAGGCAAAGGCTGACAGCAAGAATCTCTGGAGATTACTGAAGACTTTTTGTGAGACAGAGTCACATTTTATCACCCTGGGTGGAGTGCCTCATAGCTCACAGCAACCGCAAGCTCCTGGGCTCAGCCTCCCTGGTATGTGGGATTACAGGCACGCGCCACAGCGCCCAGCTGTATTTTAGAGATGGGGTCTCGCTCTTGCTCAGACTGTTCTCGGACTCCTGAGCTCAGGTGATCCACCTGGCCTTGGCCTCCCAGAGTGCTAGGATTACAGGTGTGAGCTACCCTGCCAGCCCGATTAATGAAGTTTTTAACATCTACACATTTGTATTTTGATGGAAGGAAAGCTACTTATCTTTGGCTACAATTTCAAATTCTTGATTGACAGGCAAGAGGAAATGGGCGAAATTCAACATTTTAGGCCTTGTTTTTATTCCCTAAATCCCGTTTGCCTATCTTCTGGCCTTTTAGATAAGTTGCCAAATCCCCCGAGGGCTGCTAGTGCTATGCCACCTTCTCAAATTCTTGCTGTACAGCCATGTCTGTGTATACGTGTATACATGTGCACATGGAGGGATGTGTGAAGCTCTTCTTAACAGAGCAAATAAGGGCATTATGTCCCAACTTGATGCTTAAGAAGGTGGGTTGCACGTTGCTCTGTTTAGATTTCTGCATCGAAGCAGAAATACAATCTCCATGACACTCAGTGGCTGGTAGCCACATAATTCCAGTGTTCCAGAAGATGGACATGTCCATGGCTACACTGCTCACAGGCTTCTGTCAAACAATGCTCACTCCATGGTAAAACCCAATGGGGTTTCACAGTAACAAAGTGTGTTTTACTCTGCTTGGCTCTGGAACCTTGTCGTAGTCTTAATTCAAACCTATGAATGCCCTAAAGAACACACTGTGAAAACTACTCATCAGATTTGCTCTAATTCATAGAGCTAACTGATATTTCCAGAGCTGATAACTGGAGTTCTCAGTTTCATGTTCTGGAAAAGCCTGGCAGATCCTCGAACTGACTCTGGTAATGAGAAACAGAGGCATCACCTCGAGGAGTCAGAGAACCTCCGAGATGCTCTGAAAAATGGGTACCTATTCATAGGGAATTTTCTTAACTATCCTCTTGATACAGATAATTTGTTGCTAAGAGTGACTTTAATTTTAGATTCTTCATTAGACTAGCTTTCTTATACCAGGATTTTATGAATACCTTTGCTTATTTTACATAATGTTATGAAAGTACAATCGTACCGAAAACCTATGTATTAGTGTAGCTTGAGAATATGCATTACGTTCGCATTCATCTAATGAGTGGGAAAAAAAGGGAATTAGTATTTGTTGTACTTTCAACTTGGGACAGAGACGGGGCTAATGTTTTTACTATATCATTTAATTTTATCTTTACAACAACCATCTTAGGTAGGAATGATTGGCTCTGGTTTAAGATCCGTTCACTCATTTATTCAGCAATGTGCATTGTGTTGGGGCCATCATGACAAAAACAAGGTGGCTGGGGATCCTGCCCAGTTGGAGCATCTGAACAAAAACAGACTCAGAAATGTTAATGAGCAGCCCCAGTGCCATCGCTAATTACTAGGCAATTAGGGCAGAGCCAAACAGTTGCTTCCGAAGCATATGCATCTCCTACCATGTAAAGCTTGGAACTCTCTCTTCTTGCATTTTATGTTTCTGAACTGAAAAAAAAAAATTCAGTTTTGATTCAGCTTGTAGGAGGACATGCCTACTTTAACTGATTCAAGACATTGCTGAAAAATCTCAACTAAGTCTCATTTTAGGAATGCTTGCAGGATTAAAAGTTTATTCTGGGGCGGAACCTGTGGCTCAAGGGGCAGGGTGCCGGCCCTATATACTGGAGGTGGTGGGTTCAAAGCTGGCCCTGGTCAAAAAAAAAAAAAAAAAATTTATTCTGGGTTCCACACTTGAATTGAAGAATACAGATGGTCTGGAAATATACAGGAGCCAAAGGCCAAGGCAGACATAAGAGGAGACAGAGGGCTAGGAAGTCACATCCTAAAGAAGACGATTGAGTGACAGGTTGAAGAACAGAGACAAGTAGACCGGTATTGAAACAAAGACCTGCAAGGAGTGCTTGACTAACGTGTTGCATATGAAAACACAGATCCAATTAACACGCTTGGAGTATCTAGGATGCTGCCCACCTGTTCTTAGGCGACTTCAGCCATGTTATAGAGCAAACTATTCTGAGCTCAATTTTCTAAGTATAAGCTAGTTCAAAGAACCATAGTTAGAGTGACAGTGCTAGGATTAGAGCCCCGGTCTCCCAACTCCTAATCTAAGCCCAGTGCCCTTTTTCCTACTTCCTGGCTTCCAGAAAGGGAGAAAGCCTCAGGAATTTACTAAGAGGATTGACAGAGATGGGACGAGATGGGATCACAGAAACAAGGGCTTCCTTGTTACAGGTTTTGTGTATTCAACTTTCGCATATTCTTGATGACGTGGGTCTGTTACAGGGAGAGCTGACCAGGAGTAGGTATGCCCCACTAGCTGTGCGGGAGATGGCGTGTGAGCATTCACACACTGGTGCTAGCCATCAAATGTGCGCCTCCTTTTAGCATAACTGTTACGGGGCCACATTCTCTTAGGTCACCTGGTGAGAATGTATTCATGTGTCACTGGGTTGAAGTTTCTAGTGCTTCGCTTTGAATCCATTAGAATTGCTACAGATGTCTGTGCCATTGCTGAGCAACACACCTAGTAGTAGCCACTGTATCTGGACGTTTCACAATTCATAGGTGGAGAAAAGTCCTCTCAAATTCCAGTTGGAAACCATGCCTTAAGTGTAAATGCTAGCTACTAGTGTCCTCGGTACCTTGGAGTATTAGTGCTTTTAACTTTAGGATGAAGAGTGAGCAGTTGCACACGGTCCAGAAGATAGCAGTAGAAAACACACACTTGGAACCTAGGAGTTATAAGGAGAGAAATGGGCCCGTCTTAGAGTTGGGAGGGGAGTATTTTAAGGATATGGCAGGCATGACAGCCAGCTGTTATCCATGTCCTTTAGAAGAGACAAGCATCTAATCAGCTGCAAAAGGAATTTCCCCCCAATATAAAAAGTAACATAGTCAAGCTGGTTGGATAGTAGACAAGAGCTGTAAAAGTACTGTACACTACTCTTAAAGAATAGTGAAAATGCAGATCATCAATGCCTACCTCCTCTACGTGATATTTTGAGAATTAGAGTCTGAAACAAGCAAGCGCTCAATAAATGTTAGTTTCCTTTCGCCTTCTTTAAAGAAATCTGAGGAGCCATAACATGGCAAGTATTTTTTTCCCCAGGCAAGGGGTTGGCAAAGTACAGCCCGCTGCCTGTTTTGTAAATGGTTTTCTTGGCACGCAGCCATGCCCATTCATTTCTGTATTCTATGGATGCTGTAGAGCTGGCTACAATGGTAGTTTAGGTTGTGACCTAAACCTTATAACCTGCAATGCTAAAAATATTTACTCTGGTTCTTCGCAGAAAAAGTTTGCTGACTTCTCTTTTAGAATAAAGACCAGCATGAATGAGCTCTCTGGGGTCTTCTAGTGATAAGATCCTATCATTGCTTTGGATAAAGGGCAGTTAAGTACAAGTAAGAATGGATGAGAAGTCAAGGCCATTGGAGACATCAATTATGTGGTCTTGGTTGTTATGACACACCCAGTCCCATCTAGTGCTTCGCTTTGAATCCATTAGAATTGCTAGAGATGCCTGTGTCATTGAACATGAGTAATTTTTATGCCAATCCAAGTACATGTACTGAAGGAATACTTATCCTTGCCAGTTTTACCGCTGAGATGACCCTTCAGATAACATTTTTAAGTTCTCCACCCTAGAAAAGAAGGTATTTGGAAAGGAGGTGGTATGAGGTTGATAGTTTGGTCCTTTCTTTCTTGCATGAGTCAGCCTTGAACTTTTGAGGTGAGGCCAACCTTCTCAAAAAAATGAGAACGGGCCTAACAAAGAATAACACCCACGTGATTTTGTGTGTCTGTGTGTGTAAATAGATAAGCCCTGTGATGGAAGAAAGGTTCCCCTTTCATCTTTTGGCCTTCATTTTGATTCTTATCCAGTGTATGATAACATCAGGTCTGAAAGTCATAATAAATGCTGTTTTTGTGCCATCGTAAGCTTCTTCCCCCCAAAGCAGGTTGATTTTATTCTAACTGGTGGACTCCTATTTCAAAGGCCTTAAACTCTAGGCTGTTAGTGAAAGGGCTCTGACATGTCGGTGGGAAGCATCTTTGGCAGGAACGAAATAGCTCCCAGCCTCTATTCTCTTCTCGGCCTTGAAAATGAAAACAAGAGTGAGGCGAGGGTAAGGCCAACCAATCACAACCCAGGTACAAGAGCCCAGTGAGCAAGAAGTTCCTGGGACCCCTGCACTCACCTCTCAGTGATATTCTTAGCAGTCTGCAGGAAACGGGCATGATCATTCTCCTTCAGAGAGTGCTCCGCCTGGGAGATGAGTGATGCTGAGCGCTCGATGCACTGTTTGCAGTTTGCGATTTGCTGAGCCAGTTTGCGAAGCCTCATCACCTTGAACAGAAGAGGTGTGGGGAGACATGGTTACATGTGTGGGCTTCCTTAGTGAAAGAGCATTGGGCTGGACTCTTTATATCCTCCCGTGAAAGTTCACAAAGTAGGGCGAGAGAGAGATTGAAATATGCAAAGCCCAATTATGGGACTCTTAGATACTGTTTTATCTCCTTGGAGAAGTGTTGTTAATTCATTTTTTTTTTTTTTATAATTTTATTGAATCATAATTCTGTACATTGGTGCAATCATAGGGCATGATTCATATACATTCAGAAATGTTTTCATCGTACTTTTACAGATAGCCTTCATGGCATTTTCTTGATCACTATATAAA
>CAUYON010101642.1:0-10928 GCA_963573935.1 Arctocebus calabarensis | reverse complement strand
TACATGTATACCATGGAATACTATGCAGCCTTAAAGAAAGATGGAGACTTTACCTCTTTTGTGTTTACATGAATGGAGCTGGAACATATTCTTCTTAGCAAAGTATCTCAAGAATGGAAGAAAAAGTATCCAATGTACTTAGCCCTAATATGAATCTAATTTATAGCTTTCATATGAAGGGTAAAACCCAATTATAGCACAAGAATACAGGGAAAAGGGAAAGGGGGGGGGAGGATGGGTGGAGGGAGGGCAATTAGTGGGATCTCACCTACGGTGCATCTTAGCAGGGTACTGGTGAAACTTATTAAAGGTAGAATATCAATGTCTTTATATAGTGATCAAGAAAATGCCATGAAGGCTATCTGTAACAGTAGGATCAAAATATTTCTGATTGTATATGAAGCACATTGTGCCCTATGATTGCACCAGTATACACAATTATGATTTAATAAAATTATTTTTAAAAAAAGTTTGGCTGTAACAGCCACGTACATTTGTTCACGTAATGTACATAATTGAGCAGTTGCAACAGAGACTCTAATAGTTACTCCCTGGCCCTTTGCAGAGAAAGATCACTGACCTCTTGTCTAACTCACTGAAGAGGCAGAGAGAGGGTTTTTTATGGTCTCTCCTCTTATTGCTGCATTTGGTTTTTGACTTTTCTCCCACCTTCTTCAAATATCAGGGATAGCAATAATATTTCCATCCAGGAAAAAATCTCAAGGTCTTTTCTATAGGGGTGGTTGCTGTGCAGTGTGACTTTAAATGGATCAAATTTCCCCCAAGTGAATAGCAGAGGATTGAAGAGCTTATTGTAGGGAAAAAGAGCGTGGATCACAGGTTAATTCCTATAAAATGAGAAATATCTACACGATGGAGACTTTGGATTCTTTATGTTGCTCTGATTACATAATGAAAAACTCAATCTCGTTCTTTCTTTCTTTATTTATTTTATTAAATCATAGCTGCGTACATTTGTGCAATCAAGGGGTACAATGTGCTGGTTTCATTCTTTTATTAAGCACGGAGCTATTAGATGTTCTTTAAGCATATTATAAGGAAATAAATTTTTTTTCTAGTAGCCTAACAACTAGAAGTTTTGAGTATCCAGAATGTAAATGCATACTTCAGTGGTTAAGGTTAGGCTTTTAGAGTCAGAGGGCTTCAAGTTTAAATTCTGCCCCAGCCACTCATTGGCTATATGATTTTGGTCAAGTGATTTAACTTGTCTAAGCCTTAGTTAACCTTTCAAGTGGGGATGAATTTATTATGATGTTAATGTGACAATTAAATGGGGACATGTCCATAAAACACTTAGCCCCTGAATCTTAGTAAGAACTCGGGAACTTTTGCTGCTATTTATGGATATTGTTAATACTATCATTTAAGGCAAAAATCATATACTATGAGAAACAGCCTCTAGCTAGTTGCCTCTGGTGCATACACTCCAAATAGCAAACAGATCCAGCCAGAGGGTGGAAATGCTGGCCCTGTCTCAATGAACCGTTTGTTGTATCCTCACGACAGGCTCTGTGTTTCACTGAACTTGATGTGCCTGGCACCTGGCACAATACCAGGTGTGTAGAAAGCCTTCAGTAAGGCCCGCTGATCAGACCAAATGGTGAGATCTCCACTCACCCTGTGTACCAACTGGGACTCCAAGATTATCCAGACGAACAAGACATGACCAGACAGAAGCTGGAAACATCTCCCCATCTCTGGTTTCTCCCTGCTAGTCCAGAAGGTCCCTGGCCCCTCTTTGGTGCCCCCAGAGCATTGTAAATTGCTGCCCTGCTGAGCCTCAAGCTATATCACACCAGCTCCTTCCTGCCCCAGACGCCCAACACCACCTGCTTGGGAAACATCTGCCTCAGGTCCCCCGGGAGCCTGCCTCTTGCCTGAGTGTTTATAACCAGGAAATATTGATTTCAGGCTAAGATTAAATCAGTACTCTCTCCCAATCTTCCTCCCACTGTCATCTCCCTCAGAATAGTGCACTGAGCACATTCTAGAAGGTTCCAATGCAGATTTTTAATATGAACAAGAACTGGGGCCCAGGATGTGGGGCGGGTATACGGGGTGAAGAGGTGATGTAAGAAAATAAATTTCTCCTTCACTCGACTATCAGAGGAAGATGCTCCTAAACAATGAGCAGACCATCCTCCAGGACAACGATGACAGCCAGTTCAAACTTATCACACCGGCACTATATTAAGGCCCCGAGATTACACTGTGGGTTGTTAGAGGAACATCTGCTGGAAATCAGCACGGAACGGCCAGATATGACTGCTTAAAAAGCCGACTAGGGACAGGCAGGCAAGACCACTTCTCCGTGAGGGACAACGTCCAAGAGACGCTATGTCTGGGGTTTGGGGCTCACCTTCCCTTTCTGCCACGAAACAAAGGATCTCAATTTAAGCAGAGTCAGCAGCACCTGTCAGGGAGTTGGTGCTTCCTTTTCAAGACCTAGAAGGCAAAAGAAGTAACATTCTAATAGTGACTGCCACCAGTTGTGCTTATTATGTGCTAAGCTCTGTGGTCAGCATTCCACGTGTATTATCCATTTAATTCTCATGGTAACTTTAGGAGGCACATTGACAGCTGAGGGAACTGAGGCTCAGAGAAGTGGAGGGACTTGCACAAGGCTGTGTGTCCATCTGTGATTCATGGTTAGAGTGATTGTCCAGTTTTATCCAGACTGAAGATTTACTCTGAGATGGTCATGGACAAACTCAGATGCAGCTAGAGTTTGAATCCACATCCTCCAGGTGCCAAAGCATCTTCTTATCCTTTCTGCTACACTATTTCCTTCATTCTCTGCTCATTCAATCATACGTTCATTTTTCATTTACTGCACCAACATATGTAAGGAGCTCCTATGACGTGCCAGACACTATTCTAGGCACGAGAGACACAACCATGAAGGAGAAATCCAAAAACCCTGCCTCAATGGAGCTGACCTTGTTCATAATTATTGTGTATCCCACTGCACTTGAAGTTTCCCTAAGACTGGCTACATTTAGTTATGTTTAACCATAAAAGCAATGAAATGATCACTCTTTTATGGTTTTCTACCTCCATGTACTTCTGAAATGTTTCTGGAGCAACCCTCAGAAAAGGTGCACACACAAGATGCTCATCTCCTCTGTCGCATCACCTCTGCCTTCTAGAAACAGGACGTCCCAAGAGGTAACATGATCAAAGCACACGCAATCAGGAGGGCTATAAACAGTGGAAACTCGGTCTTCAGTAAATCCCTCTGTGTTGGAACTAGGAGGTGCCCTTGAGTTTGGGAGTTGTAAGTTTAGGACAAATACAAAACATGCTCAGTGGTGTGGGAGAAAGAGTGTGGGATTTGGGAGCAAGCAGACTTAAGTTCAAAGCCCATCCTGCCACTTTCTTGGTGGGTGACCTTGTATACATGTGCCTTACTCTCTAATTGTGCGTTTTCTGTGAAGTGGGAATGCAGATAATGGTAATTCCTCCACAAGCTGTGCCCTAAGCAAATTAAAGTCCCTAATGACATAAGGAACCAGCTCATGGAAGGAGTGTAAATATCAGATCTCTTTCTTTTCTCCATCCTCTCGTTTGTAATTAACAGATGTTTTCATAGCACAGATTATATTCCATGTACTGCTTTAAAGACTTACAAATATTAAATCATTTATTCCTTATAACAGTCATAGCTTATGAGGGAGTTAGTGGGAAACTGAGGCAAAGAAAGGCAAATTAACTGATGCAGAGTTCACAGCTGGTCAGTGGCAGAGCTGGGATTTGACTTAGGGTAGTGCAGGTTAAAGTATAAATAGTTTGATAAGGATTTAAATAAAACCACAGGTGGCAGGAAAGAAATCAAGGGTAAAACAGGGAGGGGCTGTTATGTTATGTACTCTACCTCTCATGTTAGGTAGAGTCTGGCTGTGCTTTGGGAAACTGAGTCTACTGCCATAATTTGTTTATGGGGCCTGAAGCGATCCCAGCAATAGCCTTATAATGCCTCTTTCTGCCACCTGCGTGTGGTTTTGTCCTTGACTCTCTCAGTGGGAGAGATTTTCGGCAAGGCTCAGGATGAGTGTAGCTTCTGTAGACACATCTTCCTTCATAAACAGGGTCCCTTACTGTCAAAACGAGAAAAATGTAGGAGTGAAAGACAGCATGGTCAGTAATGATGCTAAAGAGGCAGGCATAGCCTGGGAGCTCGTGGCCGTGTGGTTTACACAGCACGTGAGCTGCTTCCTGGCCCGGAGCGCAGGCAGCCAATGGCCGTGACACACGCATGGCAGCAAGAGCTGAAAGGACATAGTGGGCAGGCTCAGCCGCAGTCCGGGCTCTGGTGCCTGGTATGTGGGGGTGCTCCAATTGGGGAGTGCCTTATGTTGGGGGTGCTTCTTTAACTTTCTATCCCTTAAGACACTCGGACACTGAGATTCAGAAGTGTTCTCAAAGTTTTCTGACTCTCAGAAGGAAGGTGGAACAAGACGGGTTGTCTTGAGCTAGTCACAGATGAGTGCTTGGAATACAAGCCCGGGAGGATTAGCGTCAAGAGGGGAACCTGTCTTTCTGAACAAACCTTTCTGCACAAAGTCTTCTGCTGCGCCCGGTTCTCTATCAGCACGAGGGCTAAAGAGGGAAAGAAAAGAGGAAAGAAAAGGTGGGTTTTTCCTCTGGGAACCCTCTCAACTAGTAAAAGCCTGTTCTTACTCTTCCTTAAAGTTTTCAAGAAACTATTTCTCTACCTTCAAATTTGAAGTTTTTGTTTTGTTTTGGTTTTTCGCAGTTTTCAGCCGGGGCCAGATTTGAACCCACCACCTCTGATATATGGGGCCGGAGCCCTACTCCTTTGAGCCACAGGTGCTGCCCTGAATTTGAAGTTTGTAACACAGTGAGGACCCCATGCCCTAATCTGCCCATGAGCTGATAGAAGGGGGCTCGGAATGCAAGAACAGGGTCTCTATTAAACTGCCTGTCCAGAAAAGGCAGATATACTCTGTGGCCCTAGAGATGCCCCATTCTTCTAACCTCCCTCCCCATGGAATGGGGCTCGCCTCATGCCTGTAGTATGAAGCACTACTGGCTACCACATGACCCCTGCACGAACACCAGGTCCTAAAGCCCACCTGTTGAAGGATGGGGGGCAATGGCTAAGAATGCTAATGGTTGGAGCCCCGACAGCGATGTACAGCCCCGAACCTAGTCAGAACTTCCCTAGGTCTCCGATGGGAGAAAGGCTTTAAGGCTTTACGTAGCCATAGACCCACAGTGCTCGAGACTGACAGGCGTATTTCTTCCAAGTAACTCTACAGCAACCCAATGTTTTCCAGGAAGCAGCAGCAGCAGCAAAGGGGGCTCTTAGGCATAGCTGGAACTTCTCTGGGTCTCAGCCCGAGTCCAGGGCTTAAGTGCCCAGGCCCTAAGGCCAGGCTGACCAAGGTGGCGTCTCAGCTCTGCCACTTTACGTGGCCTCTCAGAAACCTCTGGTGCTTCTGTTTCCCCACTGTGACATGAGGTGTGGTACATAGTTACAGGTTTGCACTAGGTGACTTTGTCCTTCAACTGGTCAGATGTGTTAAAACGTGTAGGTTTTAAAACAAATAAAAAAACCAACAATAACAAAATATAACAAAAAGAAAAAAAAAGGTGTAGGTTTGTTTCCACGAAGTGTACACTTGGTGAAAACTACTTCCTGAAGGACTGAGACTCAACTCAGAAAGTGCCATCTTTCCCCCCTAGGCCTCTGCAGGTGGAACTAACATCAGTTGCTGACAGAGGGTCTTGGTTGTGCCCTGAGTGTCACCACAGTCGTTTCTTGTTTACTCTGAACTTAGCTCCTTAAGGGACAGAAAGGGGATCCCTGGTGACCCAGACCTCCTGATAGAGTTGACATGTTACTCATGGGACTGGAAGCCACACGGAGACAGTGACAGTTTGTGCCAAGTGGAAGCCTCACTTGCCAAGGAAAAGAATCAGTCGGGGAATACTGAGGGATCAGGGTACATAGTCTCTGTGGCATCCTTCCAAGTGGCCTTATCCGCCCCATACTGTGGGTAAGTCTGAGCACCTGGGGCTAGTCTACAGCCTGCTGGGCCTTCCTGTTAAACATCAGACGTTACCCCCATGCTCAAAAGACACAGCTGCTGTTGGAACTCTTGTTCGCACTCAAGTGAGATGCTCAGGTTGAAATGGTGTTAATGCCTTGGCTTAAGTTGATCCAGGTGGAGCTAATTCATTAGGTTCTCAGCCTCTCTCCTGGGTTTCAGCCTCTACCCAGCCCCATGGCCAAAATACTGAAATATCCTCTGAATTGAGCCTCCGCAAAAGCAGTGTTGACCTGTGTGAATCAGGTCAGGGCAGACTGCACTCTAAGGCTGACTCAGCTATTACCAGACGTTCCAGATAACAGCCCCGAAGATAAGCCATAGACTCAAGAATGGTGATCACTGACCCACATGGAAGCAAAACGAAGGGTTCTGGTGCCCTGGCATCTTTGTCCTTGGCATTACTTAGAAGGGACAAATCAAACCTTCATCTTTCCTGCCCTCACCTCAGGAATGTCTACAGTCACTATGGGACCTACTCCATGCTTTCTAGGGCTCCAGCTTTCACTTGGGCAGAACTACTCAGCCCTACTTCAAGGAGTGGGTTAGACTTCATAACCTATAGCCCCGGTGGCAGCTGAGTGGGCTGTGGCAGTCTTGTGGCTCCGGGGGCTGAGGCTGACACATGGCATGGCTCTGTGCACCCTTTTGGGGCCTGTTACACATCAAGCAGGTTAAGTGGCTCATAAAAAATGAACTGGGGACTAGCAGTTTGAGAAGGCAGAGTTGGAGTGGGAAGATCCTATGGCTAAGATGTGACACTGGCTGACTGGGCTGTACTAACAGGACCCTCCTTAAGGGGACAGATACATGCAAGTAGGAAGTCGAATGGAACCCAGGAGGATGTGGTCCTAGAATCTCATAACCGATCCAGTTCTAGACCGTGCATAGAGAATTCCCATCTACAAGGGACTCTAGCCTTGAATCAAAACAGATGCTGAGCTTATGATGGGCATAAGTTAGAATGAGGGTAGACAGGTGGCCTGGTCTCCTGTCACCTGCATCTTCTGACCTACAATCTACAGAGCAGGATGTAAAGGGGGGTTTGATGGTACAGAGTTGCAGTAGGTGTCAGCCTAACACTTGTTCACCAGTAGAAATGCTGCAAACTTTGTGGCTCTGGGATTTTCCTTCTGCATGAGGACAGGTCATGAGTTCTGGGACCACCAAGAAAAGTGAGCTTACAGTGCAGAGCCAAGGTCAAGCTGCAACTTCATGACAAATCTAAGAGGTAACAGGACTTACTGAGGGACTGAACATTAGGAATGGATTGGGAACAAGAAGCAGATGCTAGAAATCCTAGTTCAGGTGGTGGTAGCTTCAGATGACATGGAAGCCTAGGGTGAGACAAGTGACACAGCAAACCAGGGAGCAATGGAGATGCCTCTGTGGCTGAGAGTTATGTAACTTTGCTACAACTTTGCTTTCAAGCGACATGTGCTTGCCTCTAGGAGGCAAGAGTAAACAGCACATAGGTCCTACAGATGGCGCGAGGTTTGACAGCAGTGGCTCATGGGAAAGCAGCAAAGGCATTCAGAGTTAAAAAGTGAAGCCCAAACCTTACCTCCTATGTACTTGAGTTTTGTGAACAGACTTCACACAATTCAGGCCCTAACTGACTGCTGGGTGCACAAACTATATAGTCCAACCCACTGAAGCTAGTCAGATACGAGTGAGATGCCAAACCAAGTCACAGGTAGAAACATCTAGGGCTTTGCAGGCGGATGCATTTCTATCTACTTCCCAAGCATCTGAGCGCAGGATACTTATGCATGACATCAAACCTTATGCCAGGCAGAAGTCAGAGCTGTGCTGATGTGGCAAGATGTAACTGCCTCTGGTGTATGAGTCACTTAACTGTACAACTTGAAGGGCTTTCTCCAAACTGAAGATGCCTGAGTTAGTTCAGTTTCAACCACTTTGGACACCTCCAGCAAGAGTCCCCGAATGCTGCTTTATCAGGTATTTTTTTCAACTTTTCAAATGAATGAGGCTACAATATTTAGGTTACATTGTTCTACAAATGGAACTTTACCCTGGAAGTGAGAATTGATTTGCTGATGCCTCAAGTAACTTTATTTCCATTAGAGATGAATAATTCATACCCTCACCCCACCCCATTGGGGGGGTGTTATACAGCTTCAATGTGCACATTAGGTGAGACCCCACCTTAGACCCTCCCTCCTACTGTCATACGTCCTCCCCTTTCCCCCCTCTTGCTTCCCTCTCCCCCCGAACCACACTTTTTAACAGTATTTTATTCTTAGGAATGTGTAATTATTTATATATTGACTTCATATTAGTATGGAATGATGTGTGTATTCACTTCATATAGTATGAAATACATTTCATTATTTCTCCATTGAGATACTTGGAAAGTATTTCAACTTCAGGTAAATGTAAAAGATGTAAAGTCTCCAGCCATTTTTTAATGGATGAATAATCCACAACATACATGTATCACAGTTTATTGATCATGCATGGGATTGATGGGCACTTAAGTTGCTTCCACAACTTGGCAATTATGAATTTAGCTGTAATAAAAATTCTAGTGCAAATGTCTTTGTGATAAATGATTTTTTGCTCTTCTGGGTAGAGACCTAGTAATGGGATTTCAGGGTTAAATGGAAGGTCTACTTTTAGATCTTGAAGATTCTGCATACTTCTCTCCAAAAGGGCTGTATTAGTTTGCAAATCCCACCAGCAGTGTAGAAGTGTTCCCTTCTCTCCACATCCACGCCAGCATCTGGTGTTTGGGGACTTTGTGATGTGGGGTAATCTTGCTGGAGTTAGATGATATCTTAGACTGGTTTTGCTTTTCATTTCTCTGATGAAGTCTTTTTAATTTAAAAAGGCAAGAGCTGGAAAGGCACTTGGATCGCTCAGTAAAATCTTCCTCCTCCCCTTTCTATACATAGGGGGAACTGACGCTTACCCTGGGACAAAGGGGAATATTCAAGATCTGAGTTGGGGCTGTCAGCCCAGATTCTGACCCGGGTCAGCAATAATTGCTCAATTTTCAGATCCTTCTTTTCTTCCCCTTCCCTTCATTAACCTTCCTACTCTTGCCTGAGAAGACCCTTATGAAACATCTGTGCTAATTGATTTGCTGATGCCTCAAGTAACTTTATTTCCATTAGAGATGAATAATTCATACCCTCAATGATCAATGCTGGCATGGCATTGAGAATTAGAGAAAGGGGACTGGGCAGCTGTCTACACAATGAAGTGTCATCTAGAAATTGAAATGACCAGTAGGAGATACAAAGGCTTGCACACCTGGGTTTTGGCAGGGGCAGCACATAGGACCGAGTCCAACCCAGCGTTCTTGAGCTAGTCTTCCAGCCCTTCACCTGAGATTTGCCCTACACTGGGGTCTACAAAGCTACCTGCTTTCATATCCTTCCAGGACTTAGCAAGGCTGCTCAATGTACCAGCTACAAGAGTCTCAGCCTCAGACCAGACCTGATTGGGGAAAGGAGGTGGGTAACAGCAGTAGACTAACCCTTTCAAAGGCAATGGACTCTCTTCTGGGACACCCTCAGAGGCAGGCTCCTATGTGCTCCCCCATCTCCTGACCTCGGACAAGAGCTTACCTCATTCAAATCCTTGAAATCTCTGAGCAGACCTGGAGGCAAGATGGAAGAGAGCCTGATGCAAAGAAATAAGACTGTCCTGAGCCCAAGGGAGCTGGGGAAAGCGGGTGGGAGTCATGCCAGGCACCAGTTATGCAAGAATACTTAAGACACTAGACCCTACGTGGGGTGAGGACAACTCTCCCTCTAGTCCTGGTGTAGATGATCACGTGTCATCTCCAGGTGGACCTGAACGCTGGGGCGCCAATGGTTTGCCAGCACGGCAGGCAGGCACCAGAAGCAAGGCAGTCAAGCACAAGATTCTGGAGTGTATTCTAGAATGGGCGGAGCATGGGGAAGACTCAGGACCGAGCCCACGGGTGAGGAAAGTGTGCTCAGCAATTCCACCGTAGGTCGGGGAGATGCTCTGGGGATAACATCCGCTCACATGCATCTGGGTTTAGTCACTTCACGTCAGCCCAAATCCTGTCCTCAGGACACTGGAACTTCTCGAGGCTTGGCTGGCTTAGTCTGTCCGTTAGCTGCTGTTTCTCTGGAAGGTAGTTTTTGTCCTGCACCCCGTGTTGGGCTTTCAAATGTCAACTTGCCTTTCCACCCACAAAAGGGCCCTTCCTACTGAACCCAAGGAACACCACAGACTAGAGGTAAAATTAAAGCTGCACACACGTGTTTTCAACTTGCTTGGCTTATTGGTGTTGTTGGGAGGGCTTCATTTGTTTCCACCTGTGTGGAATTTGTGTATCTCAAATTTTTTTTTTTTGTAATATCTTTTTTTTTCTTTTTTGTTTATTGAATCATAGCTGTGTACATTAGTTCAATCATGGGGTACAGTGTGCGGGCTTCACATGCAATCTGAGGTGCATTTTTATCAACCTGATTGACATACCATTCATGATATTTTCTCGTTTACTGTATGAAAACATTTTTGATCCGTATTTAGAAGTTTTCTCCTGACCCTTCGAATATGGACCACACATGCAATCTCACCCTTTATCCCATATCCCCCACCCTCTCCCTCCCCTTCCCTCCCTCTCCCCTTTCCCCGTCTTCCTGTGCAATAAATGGGTTGTAGCCTTCACTTCAACAATAAAGAATTTGTCTCATATTAGGGGTGTATACATTGGAAAATTTAATCTGCCTATCAGACAAGCTCTCCTGTCCAAGACGTTCTTAGGATAACCCTTAAAGGTGAACTGTATTAATGCTACTTTCCTATAGTAGGCACTCCGATGTCAAA
>CAUYON010101639.1:0-10079 GCA_963573935.1 Arctocebus calabarensis | reverse complement strand
AAACAATCAGGGCAGACACCTTAGTTCATTCTTCTAATAAGCCTATTGATTTGGTCTTCCCTGTTACCAGCATCTCCACCTTCTACAAAGTGGGTTGTCTTTTTCTTCATTCCACCCTGTGGAGATGATAACTTGAAGGGCCATAAGAAGTTATTTGCTTCTTTGAAGCGTTTTCCAACAGTATAGATCTCATGAATCAGATCCTCCATGCAGATGATGCCATATTTATTAAGAGATCGCACAATCAAACTGTTGTCAGTCAATGCAATTCGTTTCTTATTGATTTTGCCATAACCATGCTTGTAGATTAACTCATTCACTGACTTCAGATTTGGGTACCCCCATGCAATATACGGTTCTACAATCCTCAGCATGTTAACGGAAGCCTTATTGAGCTTAACAAAAGTTCCATTGACGATCTGGCGAAGGCGAAGAAGCTGCAACACCTTTCGGACCTTTGGACTCATACCATTGACACCTCTGATCCTGATGACAAATGCCAATTTGGATTCTGCAGGTACATAGAAGTTGCCAGCTTTTCTTGCCATCCTAGCCATCTGAATCTCAGTTCTGTACATCTGCCTGTATTCTTTATGATAATGCTTAGCTTTTTCATAGATAAGCTTTCTTCTTGCCTTTCGAAGCATCTTTTGGGCACATTTCTTTCTCAGACGCTTGATCTTCAGCTCTGCGAAATTCTTTTGCTTTTTCTTAAGGGTTTCCGGCACAGCAGGAACCTTCTTTTTCTTCTCTTCAACACCCTCCATGGTTTGAGACGGAAAAGAGATCATTTCGGTTTTTATGAAGAAAGGATAGATTTGGCTTTTTGAGAAACTCATCACCTGGCATTGAAGGTATTATACATTATATTATTCACTGTTCCTCATAATGCAATCCATGCAATAAATTTCTTTACTAGTTTTATATACAGGAAAAAAAATCTTCTTCTGGAAAACTGATACATTTATTTTTACCAAAAAATGTAAATATTTGATTCATTGTATTTCCATTTTAGTTGGACTGAAATTAAACTCTATCACAATTACTAGATAACTTTAAATATAGGGAACCACATTTCTCACATGATTTTGATTTTCCATTTTATTTTAGCAGGTTTAAGTTATGTATACTATTATAAATTAATATATTCTAACATTTTTTGAAATTATTAAGCTTCTGCTGGCCACTGAGCTTGACATAAAAAATAGAAAACATAAAGAAAACTCCTCAGAAAAAAATGTTTTAATTATATAAATATGCATCATTTGTTATGTATAAATATTCACAATGAGGGACAATTTATCATATCTTCAAACCTAAAATTATCAGTGTCAGAAAATTGGTAATTTGCTAAATATGATGTGAACACAGGACTAGAATCTATTCACAAGGCCATTTCACAGCTGTATAAATTTTAGGAAAACCTGATTCTTCTGAACTTAGTTTTCCCCATTACAAAATGGCAGCTCAATCTTTAGTCTCCATTCATACATAATTTTTCCACTGAAAGTCTCTGGTTCACCAACTTCCTTCTCTCAAGTATCATTATTAAAACTAGGGAGAGAACAAATCACATACTTAAAATTGTTTATCTCCCTTAATTCAAAAAGAATATTTGGCAACAGAAATTTCGTAACTGACCTTCTGCTGGACTGCATTAGTGCCAAGTTAGCGCCTCATATAACTTCATGTACCCTTTACCCAGGATATAATTATTCAGCATATGCTGCAGGCAAAGGCAAACACTTGAGAGCAATACAGAGATGACTGTTCATAGTGGAAAGGAAAATATTTCACTTACAAAAAATTGATGAATGCAATGGCTCTTCTTCTAGGGATGGGAAAAATCATTTCAAGGAAGAATGTAAATGCTCTCAAAGGGGCAGTGTAAAAGTAATGTAGCAGAAACAGGCTAAAGAGTGGAGGAAGAAGCAGAGTCAGTGACAATATAGAAGCAGTAATTCTATCATTTTGCATGCTAGAAATTCAAGTTAGTAAACAAGGAAGAAGAAGAGCAGAAGATCCTTTTCTAGAGAAACTGGACATCAATGGAGGAAATACCAAAAAACACTGGCATTTGGGGATCCATCTGAATTTGTTAGAGCATGGGATATTCTTTTATAACAAACCCATCCCTGAACATTACAGGGCAGAAGCTTACGTACTTATTGTTTAAAACTATAAATAATGGAAAGGAAGTGATTGCTACAAAGCAGGAGAATGATGACATTTGAAAAGAAGGGATAGGACAGCGTGAGGTGAGTTCTAAGGTACTATAAGAGAAAGTGGTGACACACTGAGAAGACTGGAGTGTTGAAGAAAATCTTTCCTGAGTAAATTATAGATGTATATTGGAAGAGGACAGATATTGAGTAACTGGATAAAATGGGAAATTATGTATAGTATAGGACCATATTGCTACAACTTATCTATCCATACTTGTCAATCTAACATTCTTGAAAGATTTCAGAAATAGTATTTGATTGAAACCAATCTGCTAGTTATATAAAGTACTCTATAAGCAAGTGTTGCCTGACATTAATTTTTCCTAAAATTTATCCAGTTATGAAATAGTCTTGTGAATAGATTCTAGTCCTGTGTTCACATATTAAATGGTTAAATATATGGCATTTAAAATATATTATCATTAAATATTTATTTCCTTAATTATTAACTAAAAATATTTTTACTATGTTAAGTATACTCTTTCTAAAGTCAGTCCCTCTCAAGGTTTTACAGTTGAGAACTGAAGATAGTTATACATTTGACAAAGGAGCTTCCAATATTTTATTTTTTTATTAAAAAAAAGAAAACTTTCAGTAGGAAAAATAAGAATCCCCAGGATGCTCCATCTGATTCTCACTTTCTCCAGTTCTCATTTTTTTCACTATCTATTCTTCTGAAACTTCATCCTCAACAGATGTAACCCTGGATACTGCTGGAGGGTTTGCTTTTACCAACTGGTTTACTGTTTTTAAATAAGTTCTTTCCAAGTACTCTAAAATGTACATGAAGAGTCATATACATTATGCCTGTTCATAGTGGAAAGGAAAATATTTCCTTTTAAACATTACACCAAAAGTGGAAACAATTAAAAGAAAAAAATATTTCATTAGAATATTTTTTTTTAATTGCCAAAGTATCAAACACTATTAAGTAAATGGATAGGATAACAAAGGTACTTAAAATAATTATAACATATAAACAATTAAGATTTTGTGACCTCTGGCATGGATGTGGAGAAAATGAACACTTTCACACTGCTGGTGGGACTGCAAACTAATACAACCTTTTGGGAAGAAAGTATGGAGATTTCTCAGAGAACTGAAATTAGACTTCCCATTTAATCCTGCAATACCATTACTAGACATCTACCTAGAAGAAAATAAAATCATTTTATCATAAGGACATTTGCTCTAGATTGTTTATAATAGCTCAATTTACAATCGCCAAAATGTGGAAACAACCTAAATGCCTACCAACCCAGGAATGGATTAGCAAGCTATGGTATGTGTATACATGGAATACTACTCATCCATAAAAAAGATAGAGCCTTTCCATATTTTGTATTAACCTGGACGTAGTTGAAACACATTATTCTTATTAAAGTATCACAAGAATAGAGAAGCAAGAACTCAATGTACTAAATACTAATGTGAAGCCAATACTGATCTAATACATGCCCACATAAGAGAAAAACCTAACTTAATTCAAGTTAGGGAGCAAGAGAACAAGGGAGCGGGGGGGGAGGAGGTAAGGGGATGGTGCGCTCCCACGTAATGGGCACAATATTAGAGTGTATGGCACAAATCTTGCAGGTAGGACACCATTATAAGAAGCACTTTACCTGACAAATGCAAACATTGTAACCTAATTCTTTGCACCCTCAAATGGACATGGAACAATTAAGAAAAAATATTTGGTCTTAGGGGCAGAGCAAGATGATAGACTGGAAACATCTGCTTACTTGCCACTCCTGGCAAGGCAGTGGAAAGAAAACTGCGACCACCTGTGGCTGGGAGAACCCACTCAGGGACATGACTGGGGACACAATGAAGCAGTGGCAGACTATAGGAGCTGGAAAGGAGATCTGGAACTGAGGAAAGCTAGAACAGAAGGTGTGTCATTGGGAAAGGGCAGGGACTGGCTGTCCAGACAACCTGGAGGACTGGGGATAGGAAAGGGCTGTCCTGTAGTTTTTTTATTTGAGGCTGACCCCACTTACTGGAATAGTCTTGGAAGGCTTAAATGAGTGGATGAACTCAAACAGTGTCCAAAGATTAGGATTACATAACAGACAGGGTGGATCTCCCATCAGCTTGGCTGCTATCAGGGCACTGCCATTGTGGGAAGGCCATGTGGGAGGAATGGTATGCAGAATCCTAGTGCACTGCCAGTTCTACAGCATCTGCTGCGCTCAAGTGTCCACCATTGGGGTAAGCTGAGAGGCCCCTGCACTCCCAGGCATTGTTGTCAGGAGACACTAAGACATGCCTCCTAAGAAATCTGGTGATAGCTTTAGGACTTCAATCCTACAAGAACCTAATCTCCTCAGGAACTAGAAAGTGGCTTATGGCCCTCAACCAGCATGTGTGTTCTCTGGTTCCTAACACTACAGCACCAGCTGATATCTAGACAATATTTTACTATACAAACTCACATACACTCACACAACACATATATATGCAGGGAATCCATAAAGTTTATGTAATATTTTAAATTTCACACTATTTTAAATTGCCCCATAAATGCACAGCTACCCTACATAATTATGCACACACATTTCTTTAGTTTTTTTGTTTGCTTAGTTGTATTTTTATTTTATCATTTTTACTACAATAGCAAGAATTCTCCATTTTGTTATAGTGTTTCATTCCTTTTTATTTTCTTGTCCTTTTTTATTTCTCTTCTTTTCTCTCTTTTAGTGGAGACTTTTATACTTTTCTCATCTTTCCCACATAAATTTCTCATACAATAGCTAAGATATCACTTTTGTTTTTGTTATCTTCTATAATTATTATTATTATTTTTTTTTTTGCAGTTTTTGGCCAGGTCTGGGTTTGAACCCACCACCTACAGCATATGGGGCTGGAGCTCTACTCCGTTGAGCCACAGGTGCTGCCCTATAATTGTATTTTTAATTTTCTTTACTGATTGTTTTTTCTTTTCTCTGAGTGAGAGGGGATCATGGCATAGGTCTGGCTGAAGGATCACATGGCATTGATCTCAAGGAGGTCACATGCTCCTGCTTTATCTGCATGCCCATGTATGTACCACAAGCCATTGCTCACCTCTTCCCCACCTGCCTTGTGTCAGTGTCTGCTTATTGTCTACATAACTAGTGACCTTCTCTAGCATCTAGTGCATTGTCACTAAACATTTGCTAATAAGGTCTAAACCTCAATCTTGAAAAGGTGTCCCTTCCCCATTGAAGTTTGTCTCCCTTGAGTACCTCTCCTCACCCATAGGGTACCATAAAGAGTATTCTTACATTTTTAGTTATTTTTTTTAAAAATCAGTGTTTAATAATTATTTATATTAAACTTCCCCTGTTTGAATCATTGTGTGGTTTCCATTTCCTGATTAGACCCAGACTCATACATATACATTTTGATATAATCTAAGACTCAGAGAAATCAAGCTGCTCCTTTTTATTGAGATTTTAGACCTATACAATTTGTAAGAAAAAAATCTTTTGTAGAAATAAAATGTTTTAAATTACATAAATCTATAGGGTGTTTACATATATTTTGAATAAAGTAAAAGTCATTATATCTTTAAGTCTCAAAATAGCTTCATTATCAGTGTGAAAAAGTCAGTTATTTGGTTAAAATTGTCAGATCCATAGTACTAGGAATATTAATTCCTAGATTCAGAAGAATTTTAGAAAATAACATGTTCCTTTTTTAGCTTCCATGAATATTATAATCAAAATAGTCCCTCTTTATAGCAAATCCTCTAGTTTACCAATTTCCTTCTCTCCATGGTTATTAAAGTAGGAATAGAAATCATTCACTTAGTCTTCATTTATTTTCTTATGGTCAAAGAATGATATTTGGCAGCGGAGATTTTGTAGTTAACTTTTCTCAGGCTAAACTAAACTTTACCAGCACATCAACATTTCATGTAACTTATATATATATTTACCCATGGGGTAATTATTCTGTACCACTGTAGGCAAAACTCTGAAGGAAATACAAAGATGAACTAGTCATAGTGGAAGAAAAAACATTTCACATAAGACAAGAAGATGAATGCAACTACTCTGCTTTCTAAGGATGTGAACAAACATTTTGGGAAAGAAAGTTCTCTCAGTGTTGATAGTGCAAATGTGATATGGTAAGAGACAGGGTAGAGACTATCTAGACTGAGGGCTAGAGAGAGAAATAGAATTCAAAAAGAATGTAGAAGCAGTAGTCTTCTCATATTGCATGGTAGAAATTCAAGTTGTAAATTCAAATTGCAAGTAGGGAGATGACTTGAAGATCCTTCTTTGGAGAAACTAGACAGCAACTGAGAAAATACCCATAAACATTAATATTGGGGATTCCTCACTCTGTACTTGTCAGTAGATAGGACACTCAGCAGTTCAAACCAGGTAGGACTTTACATTTCTTTTACAGTTCAGGGGCATAAAACCATCCAAATATCTGGTCAGAGATCAGGATTTGTTCTGACTTCTCAATAGCTGAATTGGAAGTAATAAGACAATGAGCACTTACTTTTAAAATGTGAGAAAAAAATTATTTTTTATCTAGCCTTCTACCCTCAGCCAAACATTAATCAAGAGTGAGACTAATGACAGTTTCAAAGATACAGGAGCTCACTTTCTATGCATATTTTATTTCCTATATATAGTTTTTTAGGCAGCTCTTGGGCTGGGGGATGTGTTCCAATAAAATGAGGAAATAATTAAGAAAGAGGAGAAGATAAATCCAAGAAGGAAAAACAGGGCAGGAAGGTGAGTGAGTCTATAGACTTGAAAACATCCATTGCACATTTTAGGTAGCACACCCTGTCAATGTCATGTCAATATCTTTAGGCCCTCTTACTTCCTCACACTCTGAACACCATCCAACTTCCCATATCTGCTTCTTTTTACACAGGCACAATTTAAATCAGAACAATTTAAATCTACTCTGATTTTCATTTAGGACAAAAGGAAGGTAATTAACACCTAGTAGAAACAGACATCAATTAAGAACTAATAGGGAAGTTATTGTAAAAATATCCCAGTACTTTTTCCCTATGCTGATTACCCTAAGGTTTGAGTTCAACATCTTTACCACTTTCCCTCAGGATTAGGCTTTGTTCATCATAACTGGCTTGAAGACATATTCTTTTGTAGCTGCTCTTCTTTCCATGCCTCAAGGCCCTACTTCATTTTGGTGTTTCCTGCACCTCCTAAACAAAGTACTTACAATTTAATTGTTGTTTCAAAGTCTGTTTCTAGGGACACACAAACTAAGACCTAGTGGGAAATTGGAGGGCTGTGTCGGAAATTTCGGTCATAGGACAAGAGTAGTCTTGATAAAGCCTCCCAGATAGGTGGGAATGAAGGTGCCTGTCACAACAGTAGGCTGATTTTTCTGTTTTTAGGAGTGATGGGGTCTCTCTCTTGCTCAGGCTGCTCTTGAACTCTTGGCCTCAAACAATCCACCTGCTTCAGAGTACTAGGATTATACACGTAAGCCACTGTGCTGACCACCCATAAAGTTTTGTGTACAAAAAGGGAAGAGATAACCAAAGGAATTATGACTGAGAAAGAGACTTCAGAGGAAGTGATGACTTAAAGGAATACAATCCTCCAGAGTGCTCATTGATATAAAGGAGATTGATACCTGGTGTTTCCTCATATGTGGACAGCGGCTCAAGCCATTTCATTTTAGTAGTAAGAAAAAATGAGACCAAATCAGGTGAAAATAGCATAGGGGACCAACAGGTGACCTCCACCTTCTTCTGTCTTTCAGAATCCCTTCTCTGGAATTGGAATGAGGAAGTCAAGCACAAATATTGCCTCCATGAGGAGAACAATGTTATTCCTCATGGAGGCAACAATAGAGATTTGCCTGAGTGAAAGAAGCAACATGCACATGAGTTCAGGTGAGCACGTGACTCCCCCATATGGGGACAATGGACAAGGTTTGGGGTGTGTAACACCTAATCTGAACCAAGAGGACTAGAGTGGTGTGCACTTGAGGACCTGTAGAGCAAAGGCATATTGGGAACCTATACTGGTGGGACCCAAGCAGGTGTTATTGTGGCCCTTACAGTAAAATAAAAGTAAAACTGTATGTAAAGGATTTGTTAAGTACCCTCATTTCATAGTCCCAAATGACCACATAGACAAAATAGCAGATGGTATATATATGTTTTTGTTTGTTTGTTTTAATTCTTTATTAAATCATAACTGTGTATATAAATGCATTTATGGAGTACAATGTGCTGATTTGATACTCAATGTGGAATGCTTACATCTAACTTATTAACATAACCATCTCCTTGTTTACTTATTTGTTGTGACAAAAACATTCACAATCTAGTCTTAATAGTATAGAAATGTACCATTGCATTATACGCATTAGGTTGGATTCACCTCCCCCCCAAATCCTCTTTCCTCCCTGTTTCCTCCCTCTCATCCCCTCTCTTTCCTCGTCTCTTCTTTTTTCTGGACTAAAACATATATCTCGTGTCCAAAAAAGCAAAAACATGAGCCATAAAATAATCAATCACTCTACAATCTCAAAGCACTAAACTTTAACAAATTATCATTTCTAAACATTTATTATAATGAATATCAAGGCCAAAGCAAAAGTGGATATGCTAAACTGAAGTGATCTATATCAAATCATGGGAGGCAAGCCAGGAAAGCACCTTTTTGTCCTCTTTTTGGAAAATTATAATTCTGTCTCTAGAGTGGACATTCTTGTCTTGTCTCTCTGTAGTTCCAGTAGGTCAATCTCCAGAGATAGCTTATAAAGCTCCAGCGCCATTTTCACATCCTCTGAGTTTGGGAGACACTGCATGAGTTTCCTGCCTGCAACCACTTGCTCACAGCCTTCAGCAAACTCCTAAAAGAGATGTAGATGGTGGGTGTGACTGAGAGACCGCTCAACAGCATGAGAGAGGGTGCATCCTGACAATGGAAGAATGGCAGGGTCAAGATCAAAGCCAACTTCAGATGGTGGTTAAGCAAGGAAAACCAGAAATCGCTTTGGTCCCACAATCGTCTAAAAGGACATGGACCTGTTTTGTGACAGCTGCCCAGAAAGCTGTGGAGGAGAAAGAGGCTATTTTGGTGACCTTACAGAAATAGAACAATAGTTTACTACATAGTATAGAAAAAGTAAAGGTAGGAGTCTGTGTTCCTGGGTCCATGGGATGGCACTTTGTAGCACCTTAGCTTTTCCTGTTCTCAAGTGTGAGTTGCCACTCCTAACTCAGAGTGCCTTACAGCAAAAGAAAATATTATTTTGAGTCTCTCAGAAATGAATTCTGTAAAGTCAGATCTCATCATTTCTGATTAGGACAGAGTTGGAAGTATACCACTAGTTTTAGGGGATGACAGTACAGATTGTCAAATTGCATCACTTACCCACTCACACTTAGGCAACTCTGGGTACCAGGTTCTGTTCTCTAAGCATGTGATGCTTTGGGGACCAATTCTATTATGGCCAGAGTCACAATGGATGGAGATGTTTTCAAGTTCAGTGTACTGATCTTTATCCACAGACAACTTTCCATTCACTATTTCTGGTTTCACACACTGAGCTGTAATAGAAGCATATTTTTAATAGTCATTAAATCTAAGAGGAATGACATGATGTAAATCTAAGAGTAATCTAAGAGTAAAGACACAATCTAGTATAAAAAGAATGAACTATATTTAGGTGCAAATAATTATTCTCATTTTTTTCATTTCTAAAAAATAATATTAGTCAACATTTCTTTTTTTTTTTTTTTTTTTTTTTTAGACAGAGCTTCAAGATGTCACCCTGGGTAGATTGCCATGGCAAACTCCACACAGCAACCACCAACACCTCGGCTAAAGTGATTCTCTTGCCACAGCCACCCAACTA
>CAUYON010101636.1:0-14405 GCA_963573935.1 Arctocebus calabarensis | reverse complement strand
GAGTCTGTTTAAAGATGATAAATAAATTGCAAACATCAGATGCCAGTGGACTGATTTACTATAAACCCATCCATGGAGTTTTACTGAAAGGAAAGGAAAAACAATGAGAAGAACTGCCAATCAATACCAATTCTTTTTTTTAAAATAATTTTATTGAATCATAATTGTGTACATTGGTGCAATCATAGGGCACAATGTGCTTCATATGCAATCAGAAATATTTTGATCGTACTGTTACAGATAGCCTTCATGGCATTTTCTTGATCACATATAAAGACATTGATACTCTACATTTAATAAGTTTCACCAGTACCCTGCTAAGATGCACTGTAGGTGTGATCCCACTAATTGTCCTCCCTCCACCCATTCTTCCCCCTCCCCTCCCCTCCCTTTCCCTTTTCCCTGTATTCTTGTGCTATAATTGGGTTTTAGCCTTCATATGAAAGCTATAAATTAGATTCATATTAAGACTGAGTACATTGGATACTTTTTCTTCCATTCTTGAGATACTTTGCTAAGAAGAATATGTTCCAGCTCCATCCATGTAAACACAAAAGACAATACCAATTCTTGGATAGTAGTTGATAACTAGTTTGGATGGTCAGGGAATTAGAAAGAGTAAGACCGGAAGACTAGTAATAAGTTATTTTAAGAAGAGAAATGTGGATGGGTCTCCTGCAATGAGTCCAGAGTATAAGAGCATATGTGCCCTTGGTGAAAACTTATCCAAAGAACTCCTCTGTGGATGAATTTATTAACAGTCTTTTCAACAAGACCATTACCCCACAGATGTCAATTGCATCTTTTCTCACCCAATCTAGTACTGATATAATGAGCTGATAAATGAAGTGGTCATAATAATAGATGCTGAAGTCACATGTGAACTCAAAAACAGAATTCTGCTAACTGCAACTGATCTGATTGCAATTACCAGTGGCAGCCCAGCTTGTTAGAATCAGCACCAAAACTTGAGGCCCTGCTATTTTGTTTCCTTAACAGATCTGGCTTGTCTTGGGAATATTGATTACATTAAACATCTTCATTCACAGAAAGTGCAGTGATTTTTCTTCACCAGGGTAGACTTTTAGGATATGCATTTGTCTACCTCATCCACTATACTTCCAACAGAATTTTCCTGGTCTTTGTTTTACTGATTACCTTATGTATCATCATGATGTCAAACATAACATGAATTCTGACTGAGGAATTCATTTTGTAGCAAAAGGAAACATGGACCAACATTCAAAAAATTACCTAGCATTATTATGTATTCTATCTCTTAGTAGTAGCTGACTTTGTGGAATCATTTGTAGTTACTGAACAATTGGAGATAATTAAGAATGCCCTCAAATATTCCATATATAGAGCTCTTTCTTTTTTAGACTAAACATATGATTTAGAATCCAAGGAACCAACAGAAATGGAGTTGATATTTCTTACTTTTAGACCTGGTAGGCCACTTCACATCTCCAAATCTTTGGATTCTGTTGGTTAAAAAATTTTAATACCAAAGGAGGAATGTTTCATCAGGATACACAAAAGTTCTGCCACTACACCTGGCATTGGAACCACCACTTTTCCATTTTGAACTCTCCTCTACATCCCTGAACACTTGGGAAATAAAAGATTGATCAGGAGGAGTGTAGAACCATGGTTTTCTACTAGTGTTGCTTTCAGTGTATTCAATTTATAATAATAAAGCAGTGGCTGGAACACCAAGGGCTCAGCTTTTTTATTTAAGACAGCTTGGGTAACCTCCATCAGGCAAAGACCCCTGAAGAAAGTACGAATTGATGGCCAAGAACCACAGAGGAATTAGGTCAGAAATGCCAGGTCTAGTCTGGTAACCAGTTGCAGAAATGTCTCTGGTCTTTCCTACTGTCCCCTCTATTTGCATAACACATTATGTTGGTGATTGAGCTACAATTTAGTTTATAGATTAGACTATAAATACACTAATCTTATGGAACCAGGAAAAACATTTTATTACTCAAAGACTCTCAACTTAGAGTAGATTGAGTAAATGTTAATACTTTCAACCTTCCCCCATTGGGAATAAGATTCTTAATGTTTGAAGAACAGCTGCACTAAGTTACATGAGGACGTTTTATTACTATTATTGTTGCATCAAACACACATATGTGACAGTATAGGCATCTGTGACCTATAGGTGGTGGCTATCATATTTTGACTATATTTGATTAAATCCTACATTATGCATCTTGCCTTTTCCATACAGATGTATAACTAAATTTAATTCTCCAATACCAGTTCCCCTTACAGGTAAGACTTGGACCGTGGATGTCATGTAATGCATACCTATGTGATATTTCATTCCAAGGTGTGGTGTGAAGGGGGGGATGTATTTTGCTGTTGTAAATGTTGACAGAGATACTTGGTATTGGGGGTGGCAGTGGTTGAAAGCAGGATTTCATGAAGGTTCTGGCAGCTGATATGGCTGGAATAAAATTTAATTCATAATATTTAGTATTTGGCAGTGGCCATGGTAACAACAGCACTAGTGGCAACAGAAGTTATCTTATCAACTCAGTTTTATAGTACAGTTTTAAGAATTTTCCTTAAAATTTGAACAGTACTATTTTTGATTTCTGCCATAGTTTCCTGAGCTACCTAATATTCTTTATTCAATTCTTTTCCTAGGGTGGATTCTATCATTTCCAAACATAAGCTCTGTTCAAAATATGTCACATCTTGCAAGTCTTTATTGTTATATAGTAGCCTCAACTTGTAGGACCTGCCTTTACATGGATCAAAATAAGTAAAAGGACATTAAAGTGAAAAAACTAGGATTTTCCTGAAAATCACTTATTCACTTATTCTTCTATACTCATTTGTTCAAGAAATATTGGTTGGCGAGGTACCCCATGCAAGGTGACATTATTTGATCTTAGGAAGAAATTAACATAAAGTTCTACATTAGTAAGTTAGAAGTGATGCGGACCTAATTGAGTTAGGATGCTAGCTTACTGCTGCAAAAGGAAGCTAGCATGAGTGTGTAACAAACCCAGGAACAAAAATCAATGATCCCAAGAATTAACTTAAAAGTAATGAGTTTAATCAGTATCTTGACCATCGCAGGCAGTCATCAATATATTAAAGAGCTGCATATGAAGACTGAGCATAAGAATGCCTATCAGGCCATGACCTGGGAGACGAGGTAAGGAGGATTGAAATCTGAGGCTCCTATAGGTGACAAGGGAAAAAAGTATCTGATTATCCACCCAGATTTTGAGAATTGAGATCTAGACATGAACTTTGGACGGGGAGAAGTTAGAGAGATAGGCAGAGTAGCTTCTCGCTGCTATTACCATAGCAGTGACAGGCAATAACCACTGAAACACTAAGAGCCCTAGCCACTGGAAAAAGGGCCCTAACATTTGTTTGTGAATGGATTGAAAACTACTGGCCAAGTTCCTCTGGGTCCAGAGACGGAGGCACAGCTTTCACAAGACCAGGAACTTTTGATAGCAGCTAGGATTTGCACAAAGCTCCCTGTTGGGTACTCAGAAGAATGGGAGGAAAGAAGAAAGTTTGTCTTCATTTCTTGCATTACTTAGAAAATTTCACTTATTAGAGAACCACTTTTTGCATATAATATTGAATTGCATGTGACTTCTCAGATTAGCCAAACACATCACCATTTTTTTTTTAAATTTATAATTTAATCAATAACTATCAATTTATGGGCTACAAGAGGATGTTAAGCTTTATGGATATAATGTAGAGTGGCTAAACAAGCTCATTAACATATCTATCACCTAGAACACTTAACTTTTTTTTGTGGTGAGAATATATAAAATTTGCTCTTAGTGATTTTGAAATATATAATACTTTATTATTAACTATATCTGCTATGTTGTGCAATAGAACTAAAAAAAGCCTCTAGTGCTCTGAGACTGTGTATCCTTTGATCACCACCTCCTTTTCTCTCTACTCCCAGCCTCTGTAACCTATGTTCTACTCTCTGTTCCTATGAGTTTGATTGTTTTAGAGTCCACATATAAGGGAGACTGTGGCCTTTATCTTTCTGTACTTGGCTTATTTCTCTTAGCATAATGGTTTCCAGTCCTGTGCATGTTTTGTTGCAAATGACAAAACTTCCTTCTTTTTTAAGGCTAAATATTATTCTATTGTGTACATTAGCCATTTTTTTTATATGTTCACTCATTGACGGACACTTCGGTTGATTCCATAACTTGGCTGTTGTAAACAGTGTTGCGGTGATTGGTGTTCCAGTGGGAGTGTGCAGCTGTCTCTCTGACAAACTGGTTTCAATTCTTTTGGGTAAATACCAAGAGGTGGGATTGCAGGAGCCTGACTGATTTCTTTGAAGTGCTTGTGTTTGTCTACTCCCTTCCTTTTCATCCCTTTAAAAATAAGTATTCTGTTTCATAATAATATTAGATTTATAGAGGAGAATTGCAAAGATACTACACAGGGTTTCCGTATATCCCTTATCTAGTCTCTCCTTAATGTTAGCATCCTTAATTGACTGTATTTTTAAAATCTGGGAAAACAATATTCCCACCAACTAAGATTTGGGATTTATTCATACTTCACCAATGTTTTACATCATTGCAATTTTCCTGCCTCAGGATTCAATCCAGGATACCACCTTGCATTTATTTACTATATTTCCCTAGTTTTCTCTGGTCAGGTCAATTTCTCAGTCTTTTCTTGTTTTTCATGACCTTGTTAGCTTTGAGCAGCATTGGTTAGGTAAGTATTTTATAGAATGTTTATTTGGGTTTGTCTGATGTATCTGAAGGTTAGCCTGGGTTATGGCTTTGGAGGAAGAATACCACAGCAATGAGATGTCCTTCTCATCCCACATTATTAAGGAGTATGTTGATAGCAACGTGACTTATCACTGGTGCTGCTAACCTTGAACACTTAATTATGGTGGTGTCTGCAAGGTTTCTTCACTGTAAAGTTATTCTTTTTCCCTCTTAATATACTCTATTCTTTGGAAATGGGATAGTAAGGCCCATTTACTCTCAAGAACTTCCTCTTTCCCGAGTTCCTTTAATAGAACTCCAAAGCAAGTTTCAGTTTGATCTCTAAAAGTTATACCAATATATTACCAAAAAAGGTGAAAAAATACATTTTGAGAGAAATTACACTAGTACTTTACTTTTTGAACATAACATTTTATATGTGAGTTATCTAACATGTTTTGGATAATTTTGGTATCAGTTTATTACATATAAAAAGAAAGTCTCATTTCCCTAACAATTGATTTTACTTCTTTAAGAAAAGTACGCTGATTTGTCACTATTGCTTTCTTCATTATTTTGAAATCTGAGAATCAGTTGTTTTACAGTGTATATATTTCTAGAAAACAAATTTTGGAAATCAAGCTAAAATAAATTCATAGTTTAGTTTTGACTTATTAGAGCTTCTATAATTACATTAATTTTGATAATTCTTTTGATTCTTTTGACAATTATTTGATAATTCTTTTACTAGATATAGTAGAAGTTCAAAAAATTAAATTTTGAAATTATTATTGCATAGCAGTTTAAAGTGACTTGTTATTAGCATTTAGCAATGTTAAAAATTATTTAAATTTAAGGAGATTTACAGTAGGAAATCTGTAAAGCTTCTGTACAGCTAAGGAGATAACAACCAGAGCAAATAGACAACTTAGACAATGGGAAAGTATATTTGCATATTTTGAATTGGACAAAAGCTTGATAGCTAGGATTTATATAGAACTCAAATTAATCAACATAAAAAGGGCCAACAATCCTTCATATCACTGGCAAGAGAGATTAATAGAACTTTCACTAAAGAAGACAGACAAAATAGCTAACAAACACATGAAAAAATGCTCATCACCCATCATTATTAGAGAAATGCAAATCAAAACCACTCTGAGATACTATCTAACCCCAGTGAGAATGGCCCACATCACAAAAGCTCAAAACTGCGGATGCTGGTTTGGATGTGGAGAGAAGGGAGCACTTTTACATTGCTGGTGGGACTGAAAACTAATACTACCTTTCTGGAAGGAAGTATGGAGAACCCTCAAAGAACTCTGACTAGACCTCCCATTTGATCCTTCAATTCCATTAGTAGGCATCTACCCAGAAGAAAAAAAAAATCCTTTTACCATAAGGACACTTGCACGTGACTGTTCATCATATCTCAGTTTACAATTACCAAAATGTGGAAATAGCCTAAATGCCCACCATCCCAGGACTAGATTAACAAGCTATTGTATATGTATACCATGGAATAATATTCAGCCATTAAAAAAGATGGAGGCTTTAAATCTTTTGTATTAACCTGGATGGAAGTGGAACACTTGTTCTTAGTAAAGCATCACAAAAATGGAGCAGCAAGAATTCTATGTTTTCAATTCTAATATGAGGACAATTAATGACCTAGTACATGGTGTGGGGTGGGAAAGGAGAGAGCAGAGAAAGGGAAGGAGGGACGGTGGGGATCATGGTGTGTGACACACATTTTGGGGGTGGGACACAATTATAAGTGGGAGTTTACCAATGCAATCAATGTTACCTGGTTCATTGTACCCTCAATGAATTCTCAATAATAGAAAAAAAAAAAAAGCACCTAATGAAAAAGACATTGTTATATGCATAGTTTGGATGTTTGTTCCCTCAAACTTCAGGTTGAAATCTGATTCCCAGTGTTGGAGGTGGAGCTTCCTGGGAAGTGTTTGGGTCATAAGGGCAGTTCTCTCATGAATGGCTTTGTTCAGTCCCTGTGATAATAAATGAGTTCTCTCTCTGTTAGTGCCTCTGAGAGCTGGTTGTTAAAAGGAGCCTGTCACCTCTTGCTTCCTCTCTTGCCATGTGATCCCTGCACACACTGGTATCTCATTGCCTTCTACCATGACTGGGAGCAGCCTGAAGCTCTCACTAGAAGCAAATGCTGGTGCCATTCTTCTTGTACCATCTGCAAAATTGTAAGCCAAATGAACCCCCTTTCTTTTTTTCTTTAGAAACTTCCCAGTCCCAGGCACTCCTTTAAAGCAACACTAAACTATGACCAAATATGACATACACAAAGATAAATTTGGGAAAAATTGTTAATTTTACTGTGAATAGAACCACAGAGACTTATAATTCTTGCATTTTACAACAACCTGTATACTGTCACTTTTCTTATACATATACTATGGACAAAAAGAGAAGAGTTAAGTTTCTTTTTAATGATAGAATATAGAAACACTAGTTTGGTTACACACAGAAAAAAAAAGCTTAGGTATGCTTCAAAAAATAGTGAAACCTTTCAGTATTGATGACCTACCTACTAGATGAATATCTCCCTCTAGGGATAAAATTAAAATATTTATAGTTTCTGCTGTAAAAAAGTCTATGAGGTAGTTGAGTACATGAGATCTAATTATATGTAGATAAAGATATGTAAATAAAAACATTTAAAGAGTGTGTAGAGAAGAAGCATTCACTGACAGTCAAATTAAGTTTCTGGAACAATTGGTATAGTAATTCAGCAAAGGGACAGACCACTTCAGACATGACTGGTCTGGAAAGATGCACTTTTCACTGGGAAATCTAGGTATTTGGTTGTGCATGTGCTTTTTTGGGCTAGTATCATAAGCAAGCAGTTGCTATGGGCTACATTTTAAAATTTCTTATTTAAAAACATATAGTTTGGAAACTTCAATTTTTAAATATCATTGTTAGCTGGAAATGTAAAATGGACAATTAGATATTACAGTCCTATGATTTCAGCTGCCATTAATTTCAAGAACAAGGTGAAATCTGATCTGTGTAGAAAAAGAAGATAATTGGCTCTATATGGAGGAAGATCTTTATCTACAGAACATTCTGGCCATTTGTAATAAAAAGTTCTGGGATTGCTTATGACCCCGGGAGTAAATAAGTTGTTTTAAGCAGAAGTATGATATAAGGAAGTAGTTGGCAATGAGGCTAGGAACTTGGAATGTTTGTTGAGGTCAAAGATGAGAGATCTTGAATAACCAGATTAATTTAAGGTATGAAAAGAAGGATTGTGGATCAGGTTTGGAATAATAGATGACGTGAAATAAAAACAAAACTAATAAAGTATGGTAGTGTTTCACTATTTCCTAACATGTGTATGTTAGTCGTCATTCGGCTTCTTTCTGTGGATCCTCCACCCTAAGGATAGGCCTATCTCCCTACTGTAACCATCCCAGGTCGGCTGTGTGTAGAGGTGAACTAATGTATAAGTTGGCATATTGGCAAATGTATGAATTAGGCAAACATGCCAAAATCAGAGATTCCTTTAATTTAAAATGAAAATACAAATGCATTCAAGAATGGTAATCAATTCAACCATATCTGTCATTTATCCCTTATTGTCGATGCTTTCTACATAAACTTCTCTGAAAGCGTCAGATTAGAGTATATGAAAGAGAAGGCCTGGGGCAAAGAGGGCAGGACATAGCATGTTAGAATCAGCTCAATATTTTGTTAATTCCAGATGAGTAATGACATGAAAAAAATGCTACTAGGAGAGAATAAAATATATAAGATTGTTCTATTGCCAGTCATATCATCTCAATTTTTTTCTGGAGCCATCTGAGCCCCACTCTCACAAAATTGCACTGTTGGACAGACTTTATTACTTTAATAAACATATTGTGGGATAATCAGTTCAATGATTTTAGCATTAAACTAAAACTGCAATGGAGGTCTTGAAGAATTACCAAAAGGGTTGGGCACCATGGCTCACACTTTTAATCCTAGCATTCTGGGAGGCTGAGGGAGTTGGATCACCTGAGCTCAGGTGTTCAAGACCAGCCTGACCAAGAGCAAGACCTTGTCTCTAAAAAACAACCAGGCACTGTGGTGGGTGCCTGTGGACCCTGCTATTTGGGAGAGTCCCAGCTATTTGGGAGGCTGAGGCAAGAGGATCACTTGAGCCCAAGAGTTTGACATTGCTGTGAGCTATGACTCCACAGCATTCTACCAAGGGCAGCAAACTGAGACTCTGTCTCAAAAAATAAAAAACAAAAAGCAAGAATTACCAAAAAGATGAAGAAGATAAGTTTGTATTATATTGCCTGATTTTATTTTTTATTTAGGTACCTTTACATAAGAAGGGCTGACAATATTTTTCTTCCAGTTCCATAAAATTAAAAGTCACTTTTGGAGTATCATCTTTAAAGGGCTGTATTTTCCATTCTGAATATAGCTTTGAAACTTAAAAATTTACCTTGCTTTTCATTGGAAAACCTAAGCATCTTGTTTCAAATATGTTTTTCTTGGATAGGACTGATAAGCAGGCAGAGAATTATGTATGAGTTCTGAAACTTCTTGACTAAAGATATTTTGGAACATTCCTTTTTGTAATATCAATGTTATCTTGAAACAAAATGGGCAGAAAGATGTTGAAGAATAAGAATTTTAATTATCAATTCAAAAAATACAGCTCTTAGTTAAGGCCTGAGATGATTTATGTGACTATTAAAACTTACACATGATCTTATTTTGTTAGTTTCTGGTTGTTATGAATTTGATTTTGCCCATGTTTGGTCAAGTTGACAAGTTTCTAAGAATTCTTCGACATTCCAGGCTTATTGCTTATGAGGGGCCTGCCAAGTCACTGAGCACACAAGGCTGTTCATGGCAAAGCATTTGCTTCAATATTTAGCATCATATTCTCAAATGGACCAGAAGGACCAGCTGGAGATGGAGAACACATGTGACTTGGCAGTGACTCATCCAGCTTTGTAAGTTATGTATGAAAAACAAGGTTAAAAGTTTGACTGGGTGTAGGGTGATGAGTGACTGGATAGCCAGACTGACACAGGTGTGATTGAAGTAGGGCTAGAATGAAACTGTTTATCAGATTCCTATGGCTACAATAATGCAGAATAGAAATGACAAATATTTATTTAGCTTCCAAGCCAGCAGGTCAATAGTTTAGTCTTGGCTCTGCTGGACAGTTCTCCTTATTGCAACTGGTCTCATCACATGTTTGGGTATCGGCTAGGAAAACTGGAGCCACTGGATCGCCATAAGTCTCATATCCTCCATTTCTTTCTTTCTTTCTTTATTTTTGTAGAGACAGAGTCTCACTTTATCACCCTTGGTAGAGGGTTGTGGCATCACACAGCTCATAGCAACCTCCAACTCCTGGGCTTAGGCGATTCTCTTGCCTCAGTCTCCCAAGTAGCTGGGACTATAGATGCTTGCCACAATACCCGGCTATTTTTTTGTTTTGCAGTTCTGCCAGGGCCAGGTTTGAACCTGCCACCTTTGGTATATGGGGCCGGCGCCCTACTCGCTGAGCCACAGGGGCCGCCCATATATCCTCCATTTCTAACCCATTTAATTTGCCAGAGCAAGTCCCAAAGCTAGTCCAGATATAAGGACGAATGAGACAGACTTCTCTGCTCATTGGGAGAAATTACAAAGAGGTACTAAATTTGGTCTATTAATAAAATAAATCTACCACCATCCCCTGAGCTTGGTGGACTGTGATTATATGTCTGTCCAGGTGACTCTGAATTAGGGTGAACCAAGGCAGAGTGGCCTAAGGACTTGAGAATTGATTGCTGCTTATTCTCAATCCAGAGCAGATAAGCAGACACCATTTTTTGATTTATCAGTACCAGATACTAACCAGAGACAACCAAGAGTTATGTATATGCTATCATGATGAGTATAAGCAATAAGGTCTTAATTAAACTTAAAAGTTTAGCATCATGCAAATATGTTGGTCTTTTCAAATGGACTTTTAAAAAGGAAAAGGAATTGAAATTTGTGTTATTCTTTTTTTTATTCTTATAATGTCGGTATCGTTGAGAGATTCATTATTCAAAAATATGTTTCTTGTGTAACTTTCATTTATCAAGCAAAGCTAGACATAGAGGGTGTAAAGCCAAGCCAGAAGACAGGAACGAGACCTGCCAGTGATGCAAATCAGCCTGGTGTTTGGCCTTTCCAGTGTGAGCTCTGCTTTCCACTCCTTTTCAATTTTGTGATCATCAACTCTTTCCTTTTATTGTGTGTTCTTTCCCAGTTGAAGGGACTGGTTTAAGGATTGGTGTGTGACATGGTCACCAATTCATGCTTTTTCCATGTGCTAGGTAGTAAAAGCTCTTGTTGTTTTGGTTGGGATGTGGTGGGATTCAGCTCCAGAGCTGTCAATGTGTGGTCTCTGCCTCACAGAATGACCTGTCTGCAGAAGCAAAGAATGGAGCCTGGGCTGTGCATGCAGCAGAGGCGAGAAGGAGGATCCTGACCAACTTCCTGGCTCTGGGTCTGCATGATTTTGAGACAAGCTTCACCTTTAAACCTTTTGTGTTGTTTGGTGGATGCAAACCCTTTCTAAGTGAAGATAGTTTGATGTGACTTCCTTTACTCAAACCAAAGATCCTAACTAATGAAGGGAACCAGCATCTAGTAATCATGTATATACCAATTGTCATAGATTTAATAGAAGGATATCACCTTCTGATAGGATAAGGTCTAGCTGCAGAATGCCTCGTACTTGAAGATGATAAGAAAGAGAACAGAAAGCACAGTAGTAGAAAATGTTAACAATAATCTAGCTACTGCTATGAAGCTAATTTATAGCTGTCGGATGAATGGTATAACCCAACTAAACACAAGAATATAGGGAAAGGGGCAAGGGTAAGGAAGGGCGAGAGGAGGGTGGGGCAGAGGGAGGATAATTGGTGGGGCCACACCTGCATCTTAGAAGGGTACAGGCGAACCTTGCTAAATGCAAAATACAAATGTCTTCACTTAATAATGGAGAAATTGCCAGGAAGGCTATGTTAATCAGTTTGATGAAAATATTTAAGATAGTATATGAAACCAGCACATTGTACCCCTTGATTGCACTATTGTACACAGCTGATTTAATGATAAAGATAATAATAATAAAAAAAAAAGAAAAGCCATCATTATGTATAGTGAGGACCTGAAAGTTTGTCTTGCATCACCTTAGGCCTTTTAATGAGTTACAACAGGTTATAATAAAGGAATAGGGCCTGGTGACGCATGTTTGACCTCCTTTTTCATGCTTAGCAACTCAATTTTAGGGTATCTCCTTGGCCAAGAGAGTTCAATCAGTCAGCTGTTGGTGGGAGGAGGCTTAAGATTTCATGTAGTTGTGATCCCACCAATTGCCGTCCTACGGTGCATCTTAGCAGGGTACTGGGGAAACTTATTAAATGTAGAGTATCAATGTCTTTATATAGTGATCAAGAAAATGCCATGAAGGCTATCTGTAACAGTACGATGAAAACATTTCTGAATGTATATGAATCATGCACTATGATTGCACCAATGTACAGAATTATGATTCAATAAAATTATATAAAAAAAAATTTTTTAAAATTATTTAGCCCCTCTGCCCCCACCCTTTTTCCAACCTTCAAGTTCCTGAAAATATATACTTTCTGGCACAGCAATGGGTACTCCTATGCTGAGTGAGAGAAAAATGAAATATCTCACAAAAGAAGGGAGGAACAGAACATGTCATTGAACATAAGGAAATTATTATAAGCCCCAAATACACTGGCTAAGCTAATTAATAAAACAGTATGAAATCCAATTAAAATCCAATGGACATAATCACTTTAGGAAAAAAAAGAAAGTTTACAAAGATGTTGATGAGAGTAATTTTGAAAATGCAAAGTATTGGCTTAGTCGTTAGCCTTTTGTTTGGGAGAGACGAGAAGAGATGATTTGAGAATATTTACATATCAGTTACCATAAATGTATCTTAAATTTATACTTACTCTGTGCCTTGTCATATAAAATTAGGTTTTGACGTAAGTCTGTTTTCTTTCCTGTTATACTATATTGAACATTTCGCGTAGGTGGTTCCAAGTTCTGCTGACTTATAATCTTGGGACTATGAATGTTCATAATAGGGACCTACAGAAAATATTTTTTACAGACGAAAGTTTACTTAAATGTTTAAACCATATGCCCTAGGATGTTGATCTTACTCGCCAACCTTGACATGCTTAATCCATTGACTCAGACCTCCCTTATCTGGTTTTTAGAAAAACTAAGTTGATACAAAAAGATTAAATAAACTTTCTTAGAATTAGGAGGACACAGCTAAAGGCATTTCTGTTCATAATAGACTACATTTATAAGAATAATGAGGCAGTTATCACAGATTAACATTAAAACACAATGTAAAGTCTTGATTTTCCTCTAAGTTCCCCAACTAGAACTCAATGAGATTTATTATCTGCTTTTCCTCCTCCTTCCTTCTGTAACCTATTAATATGTCAGCACTCAATTACCCACCCAGTCTTTTGATTTCTTCTTTTTCCCTCTGCTCACCAACCTTCCTTATCCTAACTGCAAGCCCCATCCAATAAATGGCCATCATGGCCACAAGCTGCTCAGTGTAGAAGATTTTATCAATCCTCCCTCCCTGACCTCCTATTCTTGGTCTCCCCAAGCCTCCGATCCATGTTCTAGAACTCAGTAACCAGTTTAGTGACTAACTTAGAAATCCCACAGGATGTTACTATTCAAAATCTGTCCCCTCCCTCCCTGTATCCTCTCCACTCCATAGCCAGCTGCAGGTTGGAGTGCTCCACTCTCCACCCACCCACGGCAACTGCTCCACTGAGAGATGGAGGGATACCAGGGTCGTGTCTCTCCATCCCAACCCTCTCCCCACCCTGCCACTGGGGGCACCAAACTGCCTTACCACCCCCTGCCCAACCAAAGCATCGCTAAATCTCTGCTGATCAGCACATGACACGATCTGTAGCAACATTTAGCAGCCCACACAAGGACCACTGCAACTGGCTCAGACTTCCATGTCCCCTACATTCATGTCACATTACATTATGCCAAATATTCATTATTTTATTTAACATTCCAAGAGTAGCCAGGCATAGAGCTGGGGGTTCCACAATGACTAATTCTGTTTCTCTTGGAAAGGTAATGCCTAGAGGGGACATGGAGAAGCACATAATGAAAACAGAGTGATGAGAGGTATGAGTGATGTTAAAAGACAGCTTTGGACTGCACCTAAGCCAGCTTGGAAGCCTCACGTAGGGATAGATTTCCACAAGGCAAGAGCTGGTGGGTGAACATACATTATACCATGAATTTACCAACTACTTTCTCTCCTTTAAAAGATATTTTCTCCTTTCCAAGAGAACTCTTATTCAGCATTCAGGGCTACCCCAGAGGCCTTTCCTTAACTGCCTCTGGCAGAGTCAAATGTTCTTTCAGCTGTAGCACCCCAGGAGCACATCTTCCAGACCCATATTACTGCTCTTACCCTACTGTGTCACAGTGATTGGTAAAAGGGGCTGGCCTAGCCCTCACTTGGGAACTCTAATAGGACATCAAAAGTAGTATCCAATGTACTCAACCCTAATATGAATCTAATTTATAGCTTTCATATGAAGGCTA
>CAUYON010101631.1:0-27633 GCA_963573935.1 Arctocebus calabarensis | reverse complement strand
TTATTGTTGCTGTGATTGCTTTTTGACCCTTTTTCATTTATTCTATGCCGCGGCCAATATCTATAAAATTTTCCAACCCTTTCTTCTAGAATACTTTTTTTTTTTTTTTTTTTTTTTGCAGTTTTTGGCTGGGGCTGGGTTTGAACCCGCCACCTCTGGCTTATGAGGCCAGCGCCCTACTGCTTTGAGCCACAGGCACTGCCCTCTTCTAAAATTCTTAGTTTTATATCTTAGGTTTAAGTCTTTTACCCATTGTGAGTTAATTTGTGTGAGTGATGAGAGAGGTGGATCCTGTTTCAACCATTTACATATGGCTATCCAGTTTTCCCAGCAGTATTTATCGAATAGGGAATTCTTTTCCCCAGTGTATGTTTTTATTTGTTTTTTCAAAAAGCAGGTGAGAATATGAGGATGTTTTCATCTCTGGGTGCTGTGTTCTGATCCTTAGGTCTATATCTCTGTTTTTTGTGCTAGTGCCATGCTGTTTTGACTACGATAGCCTTGTAGTATAGACTAAAGTCTGGTAAAGTGATGCCTCCTGATTTCTTCTTATTATATCAGGTTGCTTTGGCTATTCTGGGTCTTTTCTGGTTCCATACCAAGGATATAACTATTTTTTTCTAGATCTGCAAAAAATGGTGTTGGTATTTTAATGGAGATGGCACTGAATCTGAAAATCACTTTGGGCAGTATAGTTATTTAAAGTGTTGATTCTGTTAATCTATGAGCATGGTATATTTTTCCATCTGTTTACATTCTCTGCAATTTCTTTCCTCAGTGTTTCATAATCCTCCCTTTAGAGGTCTTTCAAAATTTGTTGAAAGACCTCTATAGGTTAGAAAAAGCATTTGACAAATTTTGTTAAATTTTTCTTTGTTGCTTGATCCTCAGCTTGACTGTGGTTGGCATACATGAAAGCTTTACTGATTTGTACACAATGAATTTGTCACCTGAGACTTCCAGGAGTCTCTTGGTTGAATCTTTGGGGTTTTCTAGATATAAGATTATATTATCAGGAAAGAGCAATTATTTGATCTTTTCATTCCCTATTTGAACCCTCCTGATTTCCTTTTCTTGCCTCATTGCTTCAGCAAGCACTTCCAGCACAAAAGTAAAATGGGACCTGACCAAATTAAAAAGCATCCGCACAGCCAAGGACACAATCAAAAGAACAAAGAGGAAACTCACAGAATAGGAGAAAATATTTGCATGCTATACATCTGGCAAGGGACTGATAATCAGAATCTACAAAGAGATCAAGAAAAGAGAAAATCAGCATGAAACAACCAAAGAATCCCATTAAAAAGTGGGCGAAAGACACAAACAGATTTTTCAAATGAAGATATGTTGATGGCCAACAAACTCATGAAAAAATGCTCAACATCTCTCATCATTAGGGAAATACGTATAAAAAACACATTGAGAAATCACCTACCACCAATGAGAATGGCTCTCACTGGGGAAAGTCCCAAAACAATAGATGCAAAACAATCTGCTGGTGCAGATGCAGAGAGAAAGGAACTCTCACTCATCGTTGGTGGGACTGCAAACTAGTACCTCAAAGAACTTAAAGCAGACCTACCATTCAACCAGCAATCTCACTGCTGGGTATATATCCAAAGGAAAAGAGGTCATTTTATTAAAAGGACACCTGCACTCAAATGTTTATAGCAGCACAATTCATAATTGCAAAGACATGGTAGTAACTCAAGTACTCACCGATACATGAATAGATTAAAAAACTGTGGTATATGTGTACCATGGAGTACCACTCAGTCTTAGAAAAATAGTAATCTCGCATCTTTTGTGACAACCTGGATGGAACTGGAAACAATTCTGCCAAGTGAATATCACAAGAATGGAGAAAGAAACACATGTACTCAGTATCAAATTTGAAATAATTGATTAACGCTTAAGTGCACGTATGGAAGTAAATCTCAATGAAAATTATGCTGGGAGAGAGGGGCAGAGAGGATGGGTGAATTCACACCTGTTGGGTACAGTGCACACTATCCCCATGAAGCACACACTTATAACATTTACTCACTCAGTCTGTACAAAAACACAATATGTAAATAAAACGGTTTTTTTTTTTTTTTTTACTTACTATTCTGAAGTAAGTAGAGGAATGAATGAATGAATGAATAAATACATTCTCTTTTACCTATTGGTCACCAAGCTCTAAAGCTAAGAAAAATACTAACTCTGTTCACTGATTCAATGAATGTTAGGCAATGCATTTGGGTCCTTCTGTCCATCAGGAAAAACCAAATAATATCTAGAAATTAAATGGCCATAGAACATAAAATGGAAAAAAAGAGAAAGTAACAAATATTTTCCAAGAGAAATCAAAGAAAATATAAATGGAGAAATATACAGTATTCCCCCTTCATCCATGGTGGGTACATTCCAACACGGCCCAGTATCCACTGAAACTGTGGATAGTGTTTTCTCTCTACACACATGCCCACGAAAAAATTTAACTTATAAAGTAGGCACAGGAAGAGGTTAACAACAACTAATAATAAAATAGAACAATTTTAACCATATGCCAGCATCACTGCTCTTGACATTATTAGGTCAAATAAGGGTTCTTTGATCACAAGCACTAAGGTGCCCAGACCCTCCATCCAATAACTGAGGGGGCTCCTAAGTGGCTAATGGGAGGGAACACGTGCAGAGGAGTGGAGATATTCCTAAGTGGCTAACGGTCAGGGAGCACGTGCAGAGGGGTGGAGATATTCCTAAGTGGCTAACAGGAGGGAGCATGTGCAGAGGGGTGGAGATGCCGTACAGAGGGGGATTCATATCCAGGATGGAGCAGGACAGCAAGACATTTCATCCCACTACTCAGAATAGCTGGTGATTTAAACCTATGAATTATTTATCTCTGGAATTTTCCATTCAATATTTTTGAACCATGGTTGACCATGAGTAACAGAAACTGTGAAAAGCAAATAGCAGTTAAGAGGGGATAACTACAAGGAGTTCCTGGGTTGGAAGATTCAAAGTTGCATCAACTTCTCCCAAATTAACTTGTAGACTCGATGCAGACACAGTGAACGCATAATAGTTTAAGGTGCTGAACTTGACAAACTGATCCTGAACTTTATAGGGAAAGGACCTTGATAGTTGAGACTCCTGGAGAAGAAAAACAAGGTGGGAATATATGGGAATAAAGAAAATATATTTATTAAGTCTCGACACTGTACATGATGTTGAGACTTAATAAAACCCTAGAAAGATGAAGAAGGTGTGATATTGGCTCCATGATAGTTGAATAAACCAATGAAACAGAGAGAGAGAGAAAGAAATCTACAAATAACCCCCCCACACACACACACACACACACGCACGGAACTTGACATACATCAGAGTTGGCCTTGCCAATCAGTGATGAAGGGCGGAAGGATGGATTTTTCACTAAACGGTGCTGGAACAATTGGAAGTTTATATTAAAAAAAAAATGATCCTGTATCCCATATGACACACAAAAACATTTATAGGCAAATAATATGTGACAAACAAATTTATAATGTTTTTGGAAGATAATACAGGAGGATCCCTTTATGACCTGAGAAGGATTTCTTAAATATTACATAAAAACCATCCATAAAAGCAAAGATAAACAAATAAGACATCACAATCAGGAGCTTCTTATTAAAAGACAAACTATGAGCAGATGTTTGCAATACAAGCGACAAAGGAATTAATCCCAAGAATCAATGCATTTTTAAATGCCTGCCAATCAACAATTAAAAAGGCATTTGAAGTTATCTAACTTGATAGAAAAACATGCATGGATTTGAACAGGCAACTCACAAAAGAAGACGTCTAAACGTCTAATAAACACATGAAAGGTGTTAGCTTCATTTGTATTTGTGGACGCGCACCTTTAAACAACAGTGAGAAAGCTTAGTACCCCATCAAGCTGGCTAAAATTATGAAATCTAAAATAAGTTTGGGAGAAGCTGTGGAACTCAAATGTGCTGCTGGTGTGAGTGTAAACAGTGTGGCCTTACAACACAGTTGTCAGTTTATTGCTTCTCAGCAGAAAGTCACTCTTTACGGACTCTAAGACACTCAAATGTAATTCCTTCCGCATTTCTCCTCCAAAGCGAGCATTCCTCACCTTCCTCGGAAGAGCTAGCCGGCAGGTGCTGCGGGAGGGCGAGGTGCTTCAGCAATTTCTGGCTGAGCTCAGTGGTTCAGCAGTGCACGTGGGAAGGGGTCAGGTGGACTCCAGCTTCTGCCTGCCTGGGTGCGAAAGGCCTTCGGTGAGCTCAGAGCCCTGTGACCATCTTCCAGAGGTCTGCTCAGTTATGGGCATTGTGCATTCTAGCCTTCCTGTCACCCCAGCACCCCAGGCCTGCCACACACTGTCTCCTGAGGGACAGTGAAAAAAACTCTTCTTTTGTGAGTTGCCTGTTCAATTTCCTGTTTCTCCATCTGTGCAAACCAGTGAATTTCTCTGCCAGCCAGCGGGTTCAGCCACACCTTCTCTGATGATACGAGAACCTCAGTTTCAGCGGGGAGGGGAGGCCCTCGCAGGTTTATTCTTCCTCTGGTAACTCTCTTTCAATCCCAGGGTACCATCCAGCATTGTCTTATTTTCTATAGTTACTATTTTTATCACAGTTTAATAATTTTTGGGATTAAATTCCCCCTGCGTGGTTTCTGTCTCCTGACAGGACTCAGATTGCTGAGCACTGAAGACTTGTGTGTACTTACCCAGCAGTTCCATTCCTCAGTCTCTTTTCTAGAGGAGCTTTTAGATGTACACTAATTACATGTCCATTAATTCAACCGAACTAAATGTTTATAACAGCAATTTGCATAAAAGCCAAATTCTGAAAATAACTCAAATGTCTATCAAGAATAGAACAGATAATTAAATTGTTTTACAGTCATACAATGAAATGAAAATCAGTGAGCTGTAGCTAGACAGAATGAAATGGATGAATCTCACAAACAACGTTCAGCGAAAGAAGAAAGTTAAGGGATATTTGCTATGTAATGTCATTTATCCCATTTAAAAGTTCAACTTTAGGGCTCGGTGCCTGTGGCTCAAACGCTAAGGCGCCAGCCACATACACCTGAGCTGGCGGGTTCAAATCTAGCCTGGCCCGCCAAACAACAATGACGGCTGCAACCAAAAAATAGCCCGGCGTTATGGCCGGCGCCTGTAGTTCCAGCTACTTGGGAGGAAGAGGCAGGGGACTCGCTTGAGCCCAGGAATTGAAAGTTGCTGTGAGCTGTGATGCCACAGCACTCTACCCAGGGTGACAGCTTGAGGCTCTGTCTCAAAAATAAATAAATAAATAAATAAAAAGTTCAACTTTAGGTAAAATTAAATTACATTACATTGTTTGAGGATATATATATGTACACACACATACAAAGAGGATAAAACTATAAAGAAAAGCAAGGTAATTAATATTTTAAAAATTAGGATAATGGTCACCCTAAGGAGGGTGCTTTCGGGTGCTGGTGATATTTTTTTTTTATTATCCTGGATGTTAGTTACATAAATGTTTGAATTATAATTCTTTTTTAAATTATACATATATGTTTTATGCATCCTATAAAAGTCTTCACAATTCTGGCTCGGTGCCTGTGGCTCAAGCAGCTGAGGCACCAGCTATGTACACCTGAGCTGGCAGGTTCGAATCCAGCCTAGGCCTGCCAAGCAACAATGACTGCAACCAAAAAATGGCCAGGCGTTGTGGTGGGCGGGTGTAGTCCCAGCTACTTGGGAGGCCGAGGCAGGAGACTCGCTTGAGCCCAGGAATTGGAGGTTGCGGTGAGCTATGATGCCATGGCACTCTATCCAGGGTGACAGCTTGAGGCTCTGTCTCAAAAAAAAAAAAAGGTCTTCACAATTCTGTAAAAATAAGACAAAAAGAAACACCGTTTCAAAAAATAAAAAATAATAAAATAAAATAAAATAAGAAACACAGTTCCTTCCTTTATAAAACTTGTACATCAAAAACCAAAACAAGGGCAGCACCCGTAGCATGATGGTTATGGCACTGGCCACATATACGAAGGCTGGTGGGTTCGAACCTGGCCAGGACCAGCTAAACAACAATAACTGCAATAAGAAAATAGCTGGGCATTGTGGGGGGCACCTGTAGTCCCAGCTACTTGGGAGGCTGAGGCAAGAGAATTGCTTAAGCCCAAGAGTTTCAGGTTGCTGTGAGCTATGATGCTACGGCACTCTACCCAGGGCAACATAAAACATGAAATCACATAAGTTAGAGACAGAAGACTACATTTTTTTATATTCTTGAGTATGCATTAAATTTAGGGTAGAAAATAAGTTTACAATTTATTTTCTTTAAATAAATATCTTTGGACCACAATTTCAGCAACCCTGAAATAGATATTCCACTAGTAGAATAGGTAACCTGAAAGCCTTCCTGCTAGAATAGACCTTGGAACTATGGATGAAATATGACAAAGATTTTTTAAAATGCATTGCCCAGTTACCAAGAAAGTATATTGAGTTCCCAGGGTGGACAACAAACACACAATCAACGAGCAGAGCTATGGTGAGCTGCACATGGTAGCTCAGAGGCAGGAGAGATGTGCTGGTTTCAGTAGCCAAACAGCTTGGGTTTCAACGATCATCTGCTGTTGAGGCAGAGGCTACGGGCCTGTGCAAGATGGAAAGCTGGAACTGAGGTTCTGCATATAGCTCTACCAGAGGTAGAGGTCCACAAGGTGGACTAGAAAATAATTTACTCACTGGTTCAGGGAGATAAAAAAAGTTTTTTTAAATACCTGTGTGTTTTGGTTTGCATTCCAATTAAAATTAAAAAGATGGGAAAATCTTCCAAGGGAATTCATAATTACAGGGTTGCACCTCAGGTCAGCCTAGTTTTCTAAAAGTAGAAACATTAACATAAGAACTGGTGGTCTTAGATGGTAATAGTGCTGGGGACCTGGCGGGGAAGCATCACAAAAGCTCTTTAGAGGAATATACCTGAACTCAAGACTCTCACCAAATGTGAACTCACAAATCAATACTACAACAAAGTGAGAAAACAATCTGTCCTGACCCAAGAGTCAACAGACACAATAGTTGGCAAGATGAGACTCTCAGAACATCAGAAAATATAACAAATGCATGTTAATAAAAGATAAAAATTGGGCAGTGCCTATACTGGAGGTGGCGGGTTCAAACCCGGCCCTGGCCAAAAGACAGCAAAAAAACCCCCAAAACCAAAAAACAAGTGATCTTCAGAGTCAAAGCATTCTATAATAGATATACTCTTATCTGACAATGTGCATGTTACTTTCTTTGCATTATTATTATTATTGCTTAATATTTCAATGCAGCAATCGTCTGATTTCTTTTCTGAATGTATTTATCTTCGTTCCTTTACAAGGTTTTGGTTTCCAGTCCTTATCTTAAACATTGTTATTGTTATTAAATTTTAAGCCTTTTTAATTTTGTGAAGGCAAAAAGTAGAAACCTAATAAACACATGATACGTAAAAAAACAATAAAAATGATAAAACAGGGAGTTAACATGAGGACAAGTCAGTATCAAGAAAGAGAAAGTAAATTTGAAAAAGATCCAGACAGAATTTCTAGAAATGAAATATATGGTCATGAAATATGTTTTCTTATATTTCATCAGGCATTGGCCTCAAGGGAATTTTATAGGAAATAGGAGCTGTTGGAATTGTAACATCAGAACTATAACACTAAGTACATGATATTTTACAAGCAAATTGTAGAGTTAGTGATATATTTAGAGGCAGGGCAGACTCAATAGATTTACCAGGGGACCTCATTTGGGGGATAAACCCTAGTACAGAGAACAGAGAGGCCCCTTGGCAGGGCACCTGTTCTGATGCCGCTGTGCCTTTTCAGGTATGTCACAGTCCCCTTTCCACAGACACCAGCAACTGCTGAGACAGGAAGATAAGGGAGAAGTTTGATGATACTCACTGCCACGAATACCTGGTAAAAGGAGAAAAACTGACTGTTTCAGATGTCAAAAGGCTTGGAGTCTATTTTTGTACGTAAGTACAGAAAAGGTAATCTTTTTGTTATTAAAACAGGAATTTCGGCTGGGCACAATGGCTCGTGCCTGTAATCCTAGCACTCTGAGCAACTGAGGCGGAAAGATTGCTTGAGCTCAGGAGTTCAAGGAGCCTGAGCAAGAGTGACACCTCCCCCTACTAAAAATAGAAAAATTATCTGGGTGTAGTAGCAGCTCCTGTAGTCTCAGCTACCAGAAGGCTGAGGCAGGAGGATCACATGAGCCCAGGAGTTTGTGTTTGCAGTAAGCTATCACACGACGCTACTGCACGCTGCCCAGGCAACAGAGACCCTGTCTCAAAACAAACAACAAACAAACAAAAAAACCCCACAGGAATTTAATGTGGTGGGACATGTGGGAATTCTGGGGACACCGGGATGCATACTTGGTTGCTTCCTGCACATGCAGATCTGAGTGAGGGGCAGGGCAGTTAATTCAGCCTCTTGTCAATCCCACTACTAAATTGTCGGGTTCCCAATTAATGGAAGTGACAGCTCTTACGTTGCTTTCACAGTTTCCTTCCGTGGTGGACACGAGATGGGAAATTTCTTCCATGACAATGCTCAAGCACCACAGAGAGTCGGCAGAGCTCCTGATGGCACCCTCACTTTGGGTCTCTTGTGGTTCTTAAATACAAATGAATTATGTAGGAAACAGAAAGAAAAATTCCCCATCATATGTGCATTTTCCTCTTCTCTTGCGCACTGCAAGGGAATGTTTTTCAGGTTTGCTCGGCTGACAGCCTGCACACCTCTCCTTCACGAAGTCTCTCGGGTTGTTGCTTCTTGTCCTGTGCCCTGTCCTCATGGTGTCATCTTGTACCACTGTTGTAGTTAGATGTGTCTCCCCTCCTTCCATAGGCAGTGACTTCTTGGAAGACAGGATACTTGTCTGATCCATTCATTGCTGAATTCCCCACAATTCCTTTCCCAGTTCCTTGCAAATAGTTGGTGCTTCATAAATGTTTGTCTTATGAGTGAATTGATCTTTGATTTGTTATATAATAAACATCCATAATTTAATTAATTAATTAATTAATTATTTTTTTGAGACAGAGCCTCAAGCTGTCACCCCGGAAAGAGTGCTGTGACATCACAGCCCACAGCAACCTCCGATTCCTGGGCTCAAGTGAGTCTCCTGCCTCTGCCTCCCAAGCAGCTGGGACTACAGGGGCCCACCACAACGCCTGGCCGTTTTTTGGTTGCAGCGGTCATTGCTGTTTGATGGGCCTGGGCTGGATTTGAACTCGCCAGCTCAGGTGTAGATGGCCTTAGTCTGTTGAGCCACAGGTGCCGAGCCAACATCCATAATTTTAGACTGTAACAATTAGGAATTATGTAACTGAGCTCCTATTACAGTGTGTTAAACAAATTAAAGCTTTTTTTCTCTTATGTAAAACAAACAAACAAGAAAAAACTAGTCTTTTTGTTCAGGATTGGTAAGACAGTTTCACAAAGTCATGATACCCAGGCACTTCTTTCTTTCCACTCTGCATTCTTTTTTTTTTTTTTTCACAGTCTTCATCTCCTTTTTATTTATTTATTTATTTATTTATTTTCTTTAATTGTTGGGGATTCATTGAGGGTACAAGAAACCATGTTACACTGGTTGCATTTGTTAGGAAAAAACCCTCTTACAATCGTGTTTTGCCCCCAAAAGGTGTGGCACACACCAAGACCCCAGGTGATATATTATGCTCATCCAAGCAGTGGAATTTCTGGGCATAGCTTATCCCATTCTTTCATCAATGTCAGTGTTTAGCCTCTTGGAGGATCAGGCTCCCTCGGCTAAAATCACCAAATTTTCTGAGGTTTCAACAAAACTCCAGATAGAGTTCCATTTATTCACTATTTATGTCTGTTTCATGAACTACTACAAAACAGACCCCCAGGCAAAAACAGCACAGAGCACTTTATTTTAAAGAGAATTAAGTGCCGGGCGGCGCTTATGGCTCAGTGAGTAGGGTGCTGGCCCCATATACCAAGGGTGGCAGGTTCAAACCCAGCCCTGGCCAACCTGCAACAGCAACAACAACAACAAAAAAATAGCCAGGCGTCGTGGTGGGTGCCTGTAGTCCCAGGTACTTGGGAGGCTGAGGCAGGAGAATTGCCTAAGCCCAAGAGCTGAAGGTTGCTGTGAGCAGTGCAGCCATGGCACTCTATCAAGGGCAATAAAGTGAAACTCTGTCTCTAAAAAAGAGAGAGAGAGAGAGAGAAAGAGAGAGAGAGAGAGAAAGAGAGAGAGAGAAAGTTGGTCCTAGATATGGTAATGTATATTCTTTTTTTTTTGAGACAGAGCCTCAAGCTGTCACCCTGGGTGGAGTTCCATGGCGTCACAGCTCACAGCAACCTCCAACTCCTGGGCTTAAGTGATTTTCTTGCCTCAGTCTCCCAAGTAGCTGGGACTACAGCATCCTGCCACAACACTTGTCTAATTTTTACTTGTAGTTGTCATTGCTGTTTCGCAGGCCTGGTCTGGATTCAAACTCTCCAGTTCTGGTGTATGTGACTGGCGCCTCAGCCGCTTGAGCTACAGGCACCGAGCCAGTAATGCGTATTGTTAAAGGATCACCACATCCACATTCTTGTTCAAGTGTCCTATGATCCAACTTTGGAGAAGGCCTAACAAATCCAGGAAATCTTTCTCCCTTGGCACAATGTGTCAGTCTTGTTGGATCAAGTAGATCTCGGTTGATTTACTTCATTCTGATTTGCCCAAAGCTCCTTCACAGAGAAACAGTTTAATGAGAAATAGATCTAACCCCTAAATCTAAAATCCAATTCTTTTTTGTGGGTTACTATATCTCCTTGGATATCTTAATTCCTTTTTGTCATTTTCACACAGGGTTTTCAAGATGTTTGAAACCAATATGCTTATGTTTACATCTAACTTATTTGTAAACAAATATGTGTAGTATTTACAGCATATAAAAAGTAAAAGTATTGCTTTATTTCCTTAAAGGTGCTCTTTTTTTATCTTCTATCTTTGGGAAATTAATAATATATTGCCCATATTAAGAAGAAAGCATTTTCTAAATTTTAATTATTCTGTTTTACTTATTTTTAACTGATGTAATAAATCCTTAAACATTGTCAGGGGACTTTAACCTAGATAATTATCAAAGGATTAAATCAGCCAGCAGGTATTAGGTGAAAGAGTACAGTGTTATTGTCTGGTGGTTGAGTTTGTTAATTATATTTCCTTCCTTCTCCCTGGCTTCCTTTCTTCTCTTTTTCTCTCCTTTTTTCCCTTGTTTTCCTTCCTTCCCTTTTTTTCTTCTTTCCTTTTTCCCAAACAGAAATCCACCATCACTAGGCATACATCTGCTTTGATACTGTAGATATTTTGTCAGGCCCCGGCTAGATTCACACTCGCCAGCAGGAAAGCACAGGGTCCTCCATCCACACAAGCTGTGTTGGGACTTAGAAACTGGTACTCCCAATATGGCGCCTTAACATGCTGAACTACAAAAGCAGACTCAAGGTCTCTCAACCCTCTGTCTCTCCGAATGCACAGGATGATGTGTTCTCTGAAGTTCCCTTATCTGCCTAGAAACCGGATGCTCAAAGAGGAACACAATTGCCTTTAATGCCTTTCCTGAAATTTCATGAACCAGAAAAGATTAAAATTCCTATCACAGAGGGAGAGACTGAAAAGCAAACATTACACATAGAGCTCAGACAAATCTTCTTCCCAAATTATTGCCTTTTCTCAGGTCCCATTTGATTCCCAAAGAGAATCACTTACAAACCATTGGCCTTTGGACCATTTACAACCCCCTCTACACCCATCCCCCCAACACACACACATATACACATTCACTTTTCTTTCCTCAATGGAGAGATCATTTAAGTACTAATCCCATCCAGCCCTTTCCTTAAGTTTTTTGTCATGTACATGACTCTCAAGCGCATGTGTGTATGTGATAAATTTGTTTTGCTTTTCTCTTATTGACTTGTCTTTTGTTCTGGCATTGCCAGCGATGGCATTTTATGATGGGGAGGAAAGGGATTTTTCCCTTTCTGGCCCTAAATTCCCACCACCTGAAACTATCCTATAGCAAATTAGCTGATGTTGGAATTATGTAGGAGAGATTGATGCTGGTATAGAAAATGACATTCTGAGAAGTTAAGGACTTTGCCTACAAATCTGCTCAGTAATGTTACTTTTCTCAGCTTTCCTCAGCTCACGACTTCAATTACTCTCCATCAGACCCTGCACCATTCACTGCCACAACTGATGCCCAGTTACCCATATGAGACCAGCTGCTTTCTTTTGCTTTGTAAATGCCCTTTCTTTAAATTATCAACAGTGAGGTTCTACTTTGACCACAAGGTTGTCCTCTGTCAGTAAGCTCAGCTCTTGTTGTGTCTTACATCTTTAATGCAGCTATTGAGAATTTCTCTTAACTCTTTGCTATAGACTTTGGCTTGTTCAGTCTCACCTGCTGGGTTTTCTGAAAGGGTTGTAGATCCAGAAAAATAAGAAGGTTGAATAATTAAGGCATTACTTTAATGAAATGGTGGACAGAGATACTCAAATATCTTCAAGTACAAAAGGAACCTGACCAGCATATTCTCTAATAAAGTGTGTCAGTATCTGTGTGTGTGTAAATACACTCACGAAAATTATGTGTGTCTACATATGAATATACATACATCTATTTTTAGGATTAGAACATTTTTAGAAAGATTAACTTTAAAAGTTCATTGCTTTCTCATGCATGGCTTGGGTCTTTAAGATAACTTGCCACCTTTTTCATTGCTAGCTTGGTTTATAAAAATCCCTTAAGGAAAATTTTTTTTAATTTTAGAATTTATTAGTTTATATGCATAACCAAATGCCTCAGAACACAGTACAGAGTTCTACTTTTTGTTGGAAGATAAAGGAAGCCACAAGTAACTAAAGCAGTACCCTGGCAACAGTGGACCTCAGACTGGAGTGATTCCCAGTTAACTATCTGTCAACTTATCCAGTGATTGAAGCAGAGCCTCACACCACTGCCCAGGCTGGAATTTACTGGTGTGATAACAGTTCACTGCAACCTCAGGCTCCTGGGCTCAAGTGATCCTCCTGTTTCAGCCTCCTGAGTAGCTGAGACTACAGAAGCATGCCATCAGAACTGAGTAATTTATTTTTATTATTTTTTGTAAAGACAGGGTCTCATTATATTGCCCAGGCTAGTCTCAAACTGCAGGCCTCAAGCAGTCTTCCCATGATGCCCTCCCAATATGCTAGGATTACAGGTTGAGCCACCGTGCTTGGCCAACATGGTTATTTACATTAGTAAATGACACTTGCTGTCCAACAAACTTTCTTTAGTCAAAAACTTGACTAAACAGAAGGTTTGAGCTTTCCTTCATCTTTTCTACTTCCCATTCACTATGACAGAGTTCAAAACGATTGGCTTGATATTATCAATGAGGCCCTCTAAGTTGCTGCTGTAGATAAAGTCAAACAAAATAAAAGGCCACTGACAAGAGTTTTCTTTGAAGAGAACTTATGGAATTTTCACCTACCCCACTCCAATGGGAAGAGTAGATAGGGCCAGATTAAAGCATATATAAAATAATTAAACATCATTACCTCTGTCTCATGGGCCATAGCCACACTCTTGTCATATCGCTACAGTAGCAAATGGCAAAAATCTGAGGTAACACAATGAGATACCACAACACACTTATTAGGATGGCCCAAATCTGGAATGCTGACCAGTACTGGGGGAGATGTGGAGCTGTCGGAACCCCCATTCATTGCTGGCGGCATTAGAAGACAGTGTGTCAGTTTCTTACAAAGGTAAACATACTCTTACCACATGCGGTACTCTTATCAAACATTCCTTGGTATTTATCCAAAGGAGTTGAAAATCTATGTTTGCACAAAATATGCACACAGATTTTTAAAATTTCATTTATACTTACCAAAACTTAGAAACAGTCAATCTCAGTAAACAGGTAAACAAACCAGATACATCCAGACAATGGACTGTTATTCAGCATTAAAAAGAAATGAGTATCAAACCAGGAACAGACACAGAATAAATTTAAATGAAAGAAACCAATCTGGAAAGTCTAAATACTGTATGACTTCAACTATGTGACATTCTGGAAAAGGCAAAACGGTAGATTCAATAAAAAAGATCAATGGTTGCCAGGGTGAGGGTGGGAAGAGGGATCAAAAAGTGAGGCACAGAGGATTTCTAGGGCGGTGAAAATACTCTGTCAAACTATAATGCAGGAGACATGTCATTATAAACTTGTCCAAATCCACCTAGTATGCAAAAGTGACCCCTAAGGCAAGATAGAGACTTCGGGTGATTGTGATATATCCATGTAGCTTCATCAATTGTAACAAATATACCACTCTGGTGGGGAATAGTAATAATGGGGGAGAATTTGTGTATGTGGGGAAAGGAGTTTATAAGCAGATTTGTTAGGTTCCTGATGACTGACTTGTTTGGGAATTTGTTTCTGATAACCCTGCCCTACTTATGTGGAATTAAGCAGAGACTAGAGCTGATACTTCCATCTACAAAGAATGTTCCACAGAGAGTCATACAGCAGCAAATCTTTTGGACTGGGCTTATTATTTAAATGAAGAATCAACCAAAAGTGTGTGAATACTTCAAAGTAATTGATAATTACTGAGCACCTACATAGGCATTATGAGGGTGGGAGAATGAACATCCCTTAAGTACCTTATACTTCCTGTAATCCTGTGAATTTGTTTCTCTCACTCATTCTTAGAAATGAACAAACTGAGGCTGAAGGAAGTTAAATAATGGCCCCTGTGCAGCTAGTGATAGTGAAGTCAAGATTCAAATTTTGGGATTGTCTATTCTCCAATTAATGCATTTTTTTTACATACAATATTCCAAAAGCTAAAATATGTAGTGTCTGCCCTATAGAACTCTGAAAGCAAAGGTTGTTAAATCAAAGCCCAAGAATCAAAACATATCACATTAGAAAATAGAACTATACCAAAAAGCACCATGAGATTAAATTTAAGAGATTTCTATGATGTGATGAGTGCTTAGGAAATGAGGTTAGTGTAGTTTAAAACTATCTAAATGGAGATAGGGGTTGAATTAGACCCAGACATAAAGGTAATTGGAATGGTAACTGGAATTAAAAATAACACAAATTCCGAAAGGGGACAAGAATGATAATAAAAGGATAACTAAGAGAAGTGATATAGAAGCAACAATAAGTAGGTTTCCTTTAGAGACAGTGAATCACCTACCCGGATCAAGGAAAAAATGTGAAAATAGAATTGTAGAAAAATTCTATTTCAAAGGTCATTTTATGGTTGGTTATGTAAAGCTTTTAAGAATTAATAATAATTTGGACATCACCCTATAGAAAAAGAAAAAAGGGAACCATTGAAGATTTGTGAGAGAGAAAAATGGACATGATGAGAACAGACTAAAATTAGTCCAGACCAAATACGCAAGATATAGTGAAAAGAAAAGAAAACACCAAGCTGGTCGTGAGGGAGCCAGGCAGCTCTCCAGGCGTTGTGAGGCTACATTCAACAATGGGAGCAAATAGTGCAAAAAGGTATGGGGAACACATGAAATTCTTAGGCATCTTCACTTAAATAATATACACGGTCCATTCTTAAATGTGTGACACTAAATTACTGTGTTTAATTAGTTTAAGTTTGGTTTTTAAATTGGCACATATATTTATTGAATATTTCATAACACGCAAGGCTATAATTCATTATGCTATAATTTCAGAGTCAAATTTATTTTTAAGATAGTATTTCAATTTAATTTTTATGCACTTTTAGCTCATTAGAAGAGGGCACATTTTTAAAACTGATTTTATATATAGAGAGAGGAGTCGAATTAAATGTCATGTATCAATATTAAATTTGGCAAAAAGTGCCTATCACTACACTTTAAAAATACAAACTTAATGCACACATTAGTCTTATTTTTTTTCACTGTCACAGACAATTAATTTTTTAAAATATGATCCTATTTTAAGACCGAAAAAGTCAACTAAATAATGTTGTATCAAGATTTTTGGACGTAATAATAAATGGATAATTTGACACATAATGTTAAATTGTGGATTAATATTTATTTTAATACCACAAGAGAAATATTAACTTTTGAATGTAGTGTGCTATTTCCCATTATCAAAATAATAAACTCCCATATATCACTGACTCTGTAAAGAGATGTGTTCCTGAATATATTGTATAAGACTCATAATGGTTATTCTGAAATGTATTTTATGCTCTTATTTATGAGCTTCTTATCATTGTAACATTCACATTTTAAGTAAGATTTGTAATTTAAGCTTCTTTAATCTAAAAATGTGACTTTGTGCTGTGTTGGAATCAGACACAGGCAAAGGTCTGCTTCCTTGAAATTTCATCTACAAGTAATGTTTGTCAGTCATGAAACTTAGCCAAATTCCTGGGTAATGTTATGGTTCAATTTATGAAGAGCTACTTCATTAGATAAGAAGACTTCTTAGAAGCCAGACCTCCCAAATCAGCTTTTATAATAAAGAAAAAAGGGCTGTGAATAGTAATTCCCCCAGTGTTGGTGGTAGAAGTTTTAATTTATGTTTGTTTTGGTTTTTCTGGTTGGGGGAGTTTTTTGTTTCTTTCATTTTGTTTTAGAATCAGCAGGATTAAAAGCTATAGATAATAATGAAATAGAGAAAAAGGAGTGTTAAAAGTTGAGACATGAGGAACATCATTTAGTCCCTTTCATCCAAAATATCTATACTTCAATTATATGTGCATGGGAATAAAAAAAAAAAACTCTTAAGTCATATTTTTTCTTACCCATTATTATTCTTGACAAGAATGTCTAGTAATAAAATGACGATGATAGTGATTATAGTCCAATAACTAAACAAGTTATTTTATATATTTTTGATGTTAGAAATACTAGGAGAAAAAGGTAAGTCCTATCAGGGCTAACGGAGATGCAGAGATGGGGAATAGTGAAATAACCCACTAGTCAAAATGCTGGGAAAGTTCCATCTTGACCCGAGAGTGTGAGGGGGATTAAATCTATATGTAAAGCCAAAAGAAAAACCACTTACCGTCCAGAAAAAATATATGCTTTTTCTATAAGTGGTTTCTAGTCTTCCTTTCCAACAATGACACCTCAGAAGCAGTTTTCTCATATCATTGTTTTTTCTAATCTCACCTACAGTTTTACAATTTGCAAACTTTATGATACTTTGCTCTAAAATGCAATCACTACTAGCGCTGCTATTACAGTAGGTAAACTGAAATTTACTATACCATATTACATTACACTGTAATGTACATCGTCAGTAGATATGGAGGAGGTACATCCTTACATTCCCTGCCAGTGAAACTCTCATACACTATCCCTTCTCCTCTACAAGTACGGTGGCAACATATATACAAATGGATATAGAGATAGCCCGCCTGAATCTTTGTTTTTATGAGCTCGTTCTGCCTGAACGTACATCTGTCTCTCAGATATTTATTAGTATCTGTATCATTTGTAACTTTGGTGAACCTTGAACCTGTTATGAGAGAGGTAAGCTAGCTATAAGGAATGAGGGAGTGGGTCAGCCTAACATCTGCAAGTGTACACATCTTCATAAGGCTTTGTATTTGCACCTCAAGGTGAGTATTTCTGAATCTAGATACCATAGAGGACCCACATGGCATAAAAATAATCAGGGCTACATGTAATGATTTGTAAGTTCTAGTTGGAGCTCTAAAGTATGTACAAATCAAAGACAGAAAATAGATTCACTTTCAGAATCTTAACAGTTATCTTTGGAAACACTTTGATTTGGATTCAATGTTACCAAAAAAAAAAAAAAGTTAAATCTACAGATTACAGCAAATTCCCTAAATACTATTTATTATATTATAATATATTAGAGCTACAAATCTAATTCAATAGAATTAAATTGGATACCGAGGGATAAGAAAATGTAACCATGACATTCAATATATTACGGACTTTTTATAATAGACAAATGAATGAGCCTAAATTGTCTATCATAGCAATTTCAATTTTCAGTATAAACTATATAGATCTCCTAAAACTTGGTTACAAGAAAAGCAAATAGCAAAGTCTTTAACTAAGCACATCTCTTCCCATCTGTTCCATAAAATGTAAAATTACCTATATAGTATCTCTCAATTAATTGTTTCATTTATCTTACCTTATCATACCAACAAACATTATAATTCTTTAATGCAGGAATTATGTCCTTATTAATTCCCAAAGATGTATGTGTATATTTTCCCCATGTCAAAATGAACAACATAAAGAATACAGATGAACCTCAGTAAGTAACTGTTAATTAAGCTTGCCCATAGGACACTTTACCAGCCTCAAACAATACTCATAAAGACGAAATCTGTCATGTATGGCATCTCATGTAAGGAAGTGCATGATTATTTGCAATAATCATAAGCAACCCAAAAAAGTACATGCTTTGGTTACTCTTCCCTGTTCTGTCTCTTACTTCTACTCACCAAAATCCGCTTGATTACTTTAAATATATATGTGTGTGAATAATGTTCAGTTACTAAGGAAGATTCTTTTGTATGAGTTTTCTTTCTAAAGCTTACAATCACATAGGTCTACACACAAAGTTTCCTCTCATAGAGGCTAATTCCACTGCATCAGGCAGAGAGAAACAACAGCACCAACCAATAACTTCACTTCATCCTCACTTGCAAACAGCAAAGTGTTTGACCAAAATAAATTGGTCAAAGCTGGAGCAATCTGAACAAAATAAATAATGATAACATTTTATTATAACCCAATGGATAAAATAAAAATCCATGAATCCATACTGACACCAGTAAATTATTTGATTGTGGGGATCTATTTATATAGATCATCTTTCATTTCTTTCCTAATTATTTTGAATTTCAATATATTAAAGGGGTACAAATGTTTTGTTACATGGATGCCATTTATAATGCTTAAGTTAGGGTCCATAGTTTGCCCATCACCTGAAAAATGTACATTATACCCAATAGGTAAGTTTTTAACCTTCTTTTCTCCCCCTTCCTGCATTTTTTTTTTTTTGAGATAGAGTCTCAACCTGTTGCCCTTAGTATAACACCATGGAACCACAGCTCACAGCAACCTCACACTCTTGGGCTTAAGCAATTCTCTTGCTTCAGCTTCCCAAGTAGCTGGGACCACAGGCATCTATCACAGTGCCCGGCTATTTTTTTCTCATTATTGTTTAGCTGGCCCAGGCCAGGTTCGAACCCACCAGCCTCCATTCCCTGTGTTTTTATTTCCAATGACTTTTATCTTTCTCTGTGCCCATGTGTGCCCATGAATTAGTTCCCAATTATTGCAAAGCACGTGTTGATAGCAATAAATGGTTAAACAAACAAACTGAGGAGGAAGAACAGCTCCTCCTAATAGGAGAATTTCAATTAATATGTGCTAAGTAAATGAGACAAATAGAAAATCACAGTTGGAATACCATAGCAATAAGTAGCTGCAAGGAGGAGCCACTGAAAATGCTACTTTCAAGAGAAGGAGACAGTTTGCACAGACTCAAAGTACCTCCTTAGACATATTTATTAATTACCATGGTCATTTTACATGTTAACATGTTTTATAACACACAAAATATTTGGTGCTCCTCTCCAAGAGATGCAGCTAAATCAATCCTCTGTCCTTTGGCGGGACCATGAGCTGGACTTAGTGATCCATTTCAAAACAATGAATCAGAATACAGGAAGGCAAAATTAGAGACTTCACAGTAGCATAAGCTGGCAGGTACAACCAAATGATCAAAGTTAACATCACTTGTAATAAAACATTGATGTCATGGACCCTTTCATATTATCATGAGAACACCCCACCTCTGTGAACCTTTCCCCAAAATTCATAACCTCAGTCTCATCATAAGAAAACCTTAAACAGACCCAAATGGAGGGTCATCTACAAAATGTCTGACTGATACTCTTGAAAAGTATTACAGTCATGAAAAGCTAAAAAAGACAGAAAACTGCTGCGAATTGGTGGAGAACACAGAGACGTGACAACTAATTGCAGGGTGATATGCAGGCTGAGACGCTGAAACAGCAGAAGGGCATTAGGAAAAACTGGGGATGTGTGAATAAAACCCATAGTTAGTGAGGAGTATCCCAGCAGTGTTAAGACCTTGGTGTTGAGCACTTTTCCATGCAAGCTGTAAGAGGTTAACTTTAGGGGAATAGAAGAATTCTCTGTACCATCTTTATAATTCTCCTTAAAACTAAACTTATTTCAAAATGAAAACTTTGTTTTAATTTTTGGAGGAAATCTTGAGAAATTATTTAATACCTGTTTTGGGCAGGTAACGCGTCATTTATTTAATCATTTATTCTTAGAAGGCAAACTCCATGAAAACAAGAGACTTAATCTGTTTGTTCATCAAATAGCTCCAAATTCTAGGTGGAACATAGGAGGAGGAGCGTTTTTAAAAATTTGAGTGAAAACAAAACCAGAAACATAGTGCCATGAATAAATGTGCCTTGCATTTAGATTTTTTTTTTGTTTGTTTGAGACAGAATCTCACTTTGTCACCCTCGGTAGAGGGCTGTGGCATCGTAGCTCACAGCAACCTCAAACTCTTGGGCTCAGAGATTCTATTGTCTCAGCCTCTCAAGTAGCTGGGATTACAGGCGCCCATCACAATGCCCGGCTACTTTTTAGAAATGGGGGTCTTGCTCTTGCTCAGGTTGGTCTCGAACCATGAGCTCAGGCAATCCATTCGCCGTGGCCTCCCAGAGTGCTAGGATTACAGGCATGAGCCATTGCACCTGGCCTCCATCTTTATATATTAAAAGCAAAAAATAACCAACATAACAGCAATACCAGTAAACCCTAAATATCCAGGATATGCTCATAAACTCTTTTTCAAAAGCTATCAAGTTCTAATAAGCCATATCTCATCCTTCTAGTTTTGGGGAGTGGAGATGAGCTTACTGACAAGGGATCATACCGCGCCTTGTTCCAAGATTCTTTAATCATGAAGCTGATATCACCTTCTGCAGATTTAATGAACAGCTATGTGGGCGTTGGGCAACAGACAACTAGGGAAGATGGAAAGTGATCTGGAAGTCGTTAGGGATCACCAGGAGCTTGTGAAATGATGGACTCTGTGACTGATGGAGCTTTTTGAGTTAACACCCTGCAGGAAGCTGACAGGGCACAGGTTACACTCTGCTTTATCTTCAAACAGGTTTGGGGAGGAAGGGAAAATAGGAGGGAGATTACAGACACCTCTGGTGAGAATTCTTTAAATGTGAGAGAGTTTCACCCTGCTGTCAGAAAGCCTCATTCCTGACACTTTCCTCTGTCTAAACAGAATCATCTTTGGAGCGTAAAAATTACGGGATATGGTTTTTCAGTCACAGAAAGGGCAATTATTGGTGATTTAGTCCTTGTAATCTTACACAACAGGAAAAGAAAGTAAATATTCTGATCCACACTTAAAATGTGCTATTTTAGAGCCAGGACACAAATAATGTGTCTGCTTTGCAACTAAATTAGCCAAAGTAAATAATATTTTCTCTTCTACTTCTTACCTCTTCACAGTATATATAATTCTTGCTGAAAACCAAAAAGAACATAACATAGGAATTTTTTTTTTGGCTAATCTCATAAAATTACAAATAAAATTTTCACAGAATCATAACATCTGCTTCAGCATTATCCTGGAGAAAAGCCATCTCTGCAGAATCACAGAGGACATACAGTGTAATGTCCAACTTGCCTTTGACATTTGGCATTCACATCATCTTTGAGAGAATTTGGAGAACATTAGCAATAAATACCAGATGAAGAACACCGAGTCTCTGAACATGAGAAGACTTTCACTTTATATTACCAATAGTGTTATCGAAATTGAAGTACAATGTTAGTAACTTGTTCATAAGAACCTAGGGTGAGAAATTTTTTTAATACATATTTTCTTATGAAGCAAAGGGTCTGACTGAAAATACAATGAAATGTTCAAAGAGTGTGACCTTTGCCTTAACACTGGAGGCACTTGAAGAGTGTCAAATTAGCAGTCTACTGATGGGTTGGACAAAATCATGGTGCATCTTATCCGTAATGACTGTTTCCATGTTTATTTCCATGTCTACTTCTGTAAAGACAGATCATATCTAAATATCTCTTACTACCACCCTTGTCCAGGCCGTCATTTTTCCCCTTGTCTCTAGCCTTGCTTTCATCCAGCTTTAAGCCAACTTTTCAACAACAAAAACACCAAAAACAACACATTCACCTGTGTTTGCCAATTTTTAATATATAAATACTCCTACCATGGCCAGTGCCAAGCTACCAATAATTTAACAACCAGTTTGCAAAATTTATGACTACTTACTTATTGATTATCCCTTGCCAGCTCAGCCTGTCACTGCCTCAAAGCATTACCCAATGCAGCTGATCACCTGCCACCTCCTTGCTTAAAAACTTTCAGTAGCTCCCACTTCCTTCAGCCCAAAGGACCAAATCTGTCTCTGAATTAACAAGGCTCTCTACAGTCTGGGTTACGCCCACCTCTTTCATCTCATTTGGTGTCCCTTTTTTAATCACACACTAGACGTACAGTTGAAGTTGCTTCCCCCACCCTAGTTCCTTTAAATTATTATGATATCTCTGGTCATTGGGCCATCAAACTCTATCCTTCCCTGTTCTCTTCATTTTGATAATTTAGGTTATCTTTAGATCTCAGCTTAAACAGTCATTACCCAGGAAGACTCTGGACATCTTAACTCAGATTAGGTGTGTTTCCGACAAACATTCCTACAGCTTGCCTAATCTCAGAAAACTCCTCAAAGTTCTCAGGATCGCTTCCCAGCCCTAAAACCATAAGTTGCCTGAAGGCAAGAGCCACGTCTCTGAAACCATCACTTTATTTCAAGGGCTGAGCAAAAGTGCATGGTACTTAGTAGACTCTAGCATTGTTATTAAATAAATAAATAAATAGGGATTTTCATCTTCCATATCCAGGCTATGAGTACAGGTGCATATAGAGAAATAGAGGAAGTTCATAGATATATTCATAGTTACCTTTTGCTATTTATAGTCAAGTAAATTCCAAAAGAGAAAGTTTTCAAAACTTCTAAAAGAAAAAAAATGTTTTAAAAAGTGATATATTCTGAAAGCTAAGGTCTTAGGAAACCAAAAGTCAGGTAGCTTATGCTGATGATGAAGAAATGCCACGCTGAAGGTGGATTTCTGAGTACAAAATAGGGACATTTTCTTTCCTGTTTCAGAGAACATATTTCTGAATGTTGGTTTAGGGCCTCAAACCCCAAAATGAGTTTGTTTTTTTTTAATTCATCAAGAAGATCTCTTTCATTAAAAAAGAAGACAAACTAGATAATCTCGAAGTTTGCTTCTTATTCAAGGATTCTAGGATTCCATGAAATAAATGTGAGTGGTGGTAAAGTAACATAGTCCTCTTCTGTCTCCACTTACTCTTCTGTCCTGGCACACTGGCAGAGACCTTTGATGTTAGGATAAATTGTACCTGCAAATGGGGATTGTGCTTCCATTGCCCAGAAAGAAGGAACAGGGTAACATAGTGAGAACAATTTCACTATTATTGCCTCTTATTTAATGTTAGTGTTGAAAAAAATTATCATCAGAGATTTGAGGGACTAAAGATGTATGGCAAAACAAAATCTAAAATGTCTGAGATACTGTGTATGTTTATTCTTAAACTGTATAGATGCCTAGAGGTGGTTTCCCACATAAATCAACCAAAAAATATTAGAGCAGTTTATAAAGAATGCTTTATAAATATTTAAAACATATTTTTGAAAGCCCATCTAAAATTGTAACCTCAGAAATAAGAAACAGCCTTCATTCTTTCAGGATACAACTTCTAATACCTCCTACTAGTAGCCTAAAATTAGCTCTGCAGGTGGCGGTGGTGGTGGACACATCTGACTGTACTGTCGTCTGTGCCCTTAGGATATTCACATTATATAGTGAAAGAGATAGACTCAGAGAAATACTTGTAATTCTGAGTATTGTCATAAAGTTATATATAAACTATTGTTCAGGGTCAGGGAGTGGGTGCCTTGTGTTTCCTTTTATTTGGGTTTTTTTAATTAGTATTATTTTTTATTGTTTGGGATTCATTAAGGGTAGAAATAATTAGGTTACACTGATTGCATTTGTTAGATATATTTCCTTTTAATTAGTTCTTTTAGAGGACACAGAATAGTTTCAGATAGATCTTAAGTTACATTATACATTTTCTTCTCAAATTTAAACCATGTGAGAAACACTGTTCCATTAAATGTACATGTCTATTTTAGATTGTAGTTTCAAAAATATTTAACCATGAAAAATATATATTTGTATAGAAGTATAGAGATAATGAAGTGATAAAAATTAACTTCCAAATGGCAGCCAAATTCTTTTTATGTAGGTAATTCTGTTAATGAAAAAAAATTTACACTGCAGATATACTTGATAAGCGATATGGTTAAAACAGTATCATCTCCTGAGGTTTGGATTAGGCAAAGTTTGGGTTAGGTGTGAATGGACACAGCACTGGGTAATTTGAGGAGGTAGGAAAAAGATTTTGGAGTTTCCAGGACAAACTCATCAGTGAGAGAATTAGAAATGAAAAAAGGCAGCAAATATAGAAAAGTAGAGGAAAATTGATCAGGAAATATGAATTGTGAATTATTTACCACATTCAAACTGATTGATATATCCATCACCTCTCATAATTACCTTTATTTTGTGCTGAGAATATTTAAGATCTACTCCAAATTTGCAAATTTCAATTGAAATTAGCAAATTTCAAGTATGCCATATAATATTGTTAACAATAGTCATGTTGTATATATACTTTAAATCTCCTTGAATACACAGTATAATTTTTGAATTATCAGTTATATCTTAATATAGATGGGGGCTTAAAATGTAAATTCTATGAACACTGTCCTCTAGTACACAAAAATCTAGGAACTTTTATCTTGATTTTAAAAGAAAGTATGAGGGTGAGCATAATGAAATAAAATATATAGACAGGGCTGGGATCATGGGTGTGTAGCCTTATGATCACCCCATGCTTTATTTAGTGATCTGGTGCTTTCATGGTGAAATCCTTCATAATCTTTGTAGGTATATTTAGTAGGCGAGGTTCAATGGGATAATGGAGCTTGTGTGTGAGCAAAGGAGATGCGTGCACGATGCACATCTGCCATTTTCACTGCCCCATTTGCTTACTGTAGTTTCAGTGTCCCATGAGAATAGAAATCCCATGGACCTAGCAGTCATGGGAGTGAAGCAGGACTCAGACATGAACAAGGTAAGCATGTTACACCTACTCCCGAGTAAATGGGACCATGGGCAGTCCCCAAACCACATTGTCTATTCCAATCAGCACTTGCTTCTGATGTATAAAGAAGGCAATGACGCTAAACACACACACACACACAATGACCAAGAAATCTTATTGTGTATTTTCTTACTTGCATTTTTTCTCTGTATCAGATGCTTATGCTGCAAATGTTAACAATGAAGGAAAGGGGAAGATAAAGTAATAGCTAGTTTCTTTTCCTTTCAGTCCTTTTTAACTCATCAGTCAGTAAGCCTAAGGTAGAGAGTGTTGACATCAAGAAATAAAATGAAAATATAGTAGAACCTCTGTATGTTGACCATCCAAGGGACTGTAACAAACTAGGCAACAAATGAAGGTGGCCAACATAAGGAACTAGGCCTGATACATAAATGTGGTGCATACTCAGTCTATGAATATTATGTCAACTGAAGGAGGTTGTCAGTGTAGGTAGGAGGTCAACTATAGAGGTTCTATTGTAGTTGAGTTAGTTTTGTGCAGCATCTCCACAGTTCTAGTAATAGCTAGAGTGTATGTATGTATATATGTGTGTACACACACATATATAACACATACATGATTTGCAAAAACATAAATTTTATATTTTCGTTGATTCCACATATGAATTAAATGCTCTTATATTTGCATTTTAAACTGGCATTGCATATTATGTAAAATTCATTCTAATAATTTAAAATTTTAATTGTCTTCACTTAAAATAATAATAAATAACAAAAGAACCCCATGACAAGTTGAGAGAGAGACAGCAGAAGAGAAGAAATCTTTATATTTTCTTATCTTTAACAAAACTTTTATCCTCCTTTTTTCAACCAGAAACCACTTTTTTCTATTTTTCACTGACCCTCCAAATTATGCATCTGGTTCTTAATATATAAAGCAGAGGAAGGGAAGGAACAGGGGAGGAGGGAGGAAGACAGAGAAAAGAAGAGACAGGTCCCAATATGATGGGGCACATGCCCGACAGCAAAGCAAGGGATGGAGGATTCCTTTCCAGATTCTCAGATGACTGCAACTTGCAATGACTTTCTTCTTTAAAGTGTGGTTTGCATCCATTGTGCATATACTAAAACACTCTTTAGATGTCACCTAGTTGATACTGATAAAAATGTAAACTCATAGGTTAGAACTATAATTTAATCTTTATATATGCATATAACCTTGCATAACCTAACTATATCATCACAGTTAGAGATTTTTTAAAGAACTTAACTGATGTCTGTTGAGTCTCCCCTCAAAACATGTCCAGAATTTGAATATTTCTTCTAACCTCTACCACTACCAGCACCATTCCAACATCATCTCTCACCCAGATCATCACAGTGGTGTCTTCACTGGTTTCCCTGATTCTGCCCTTCTCCCACTATATATCTTTTTAATACAGCAGCCAGAAGGATTCTTTCAAAATTCAATTCACCAATTCAATGCAATCCCTTCCAGAATGCCAATAACATTCTTCACATTTTTTTAAATTTAAACTTCATGTGGAACAACAAAAGGCCCTGAATATCTAAAGCAATTCTGAGCAAAAAGAAAAAAGCTGGAGGTACCACACTATGTGACCTCAAGTTATACTACAAAGCTATAGTAACCAAAACAGCATGGTACGGGCTAAACACACACACATACACCAATGGAACAGAACAGAGAACCCAGAAATACCATATTTACAGCCAACTTATTTGCAACAAAGGTATCAAGAACATACATTGAGGAAAAGACAGTCTCTTTAATAAGTGGTGAAGGGCAAAATGTACATATACATACAGGTGAATGAAACTAGATTCCTATCTTTCACCACAGACAAAAATCAAATCAAAGTGATTAAAGATTTAATTGTAAGCCCTGAAACTATTATACTAGAAGAAAACATTGGGCAATTACTATAGTACATGGGTCTGCACAAAATATTTTGGGTTAAGACCTTAAAAGCACAGAAAACTAAAGAAAAAATGGACAAATGGAATTATATGAAGCTAAAAAACTTCTACACAGCAAAGGACACAATCAGCAAAGGGCAAGCATAATTATTTACACTTACCAGAAAATATTTACAAACTATCCTTCTTTTTTTTTTTTTTTTATTGAATCATAGCTGTGTACATTAGTTCAACCATGGGGTACAGTGTGGGGGCTTCACATGCAATCTGAGATATTTTATCAACCTGATTGACATACCATTCATGATATTTTCTCATTTACTATATG